>JAPYZI010000117.1:0-180172 GCA_030523105.1 Ophioninae sp. A BG-2022a | reverse complement strand
ATATATATATATATATTTGCGTTGGTCTGGCAGATCGGACTCACCTGTGTTGGTCTTGCTGTTGCAATAATCGGTAAGAAACTTCTCGAGCGTGAACCTAGGTAGGTGTAAGTTCTTAACTATCTGGACGGGGTCACCCTCTTTCCATACGAAGACCAAATCGTCGGTCGTCCATCCGTCTACAGGGCGAGGGGGATGTCGCGTGTCATCGACAGAGCAATTGCGTTAGTCTTGCGAGAGGATGGGGGGGGCGGGTTTCAGGCGAGGCAAGGTGAAAGCGGGGTCAAACGAGGCCGCAAAAAGAAAACAAAACAAAAAAGAATCCGTCGATCTTAGACCTCGGGTGAAAGGTCATACGCTAATCCGGTATCACGATCGTTTTGGTTCTTTTTCGTTTTGATCTTTTTTTTTTTTTGTTTTGTTTTTTCGTTTGTTTATGTTTTTTGGATAACACTACTCGGATACTCACAGCTAGCCATGCGTAACGAGCAGGTTTGCCGATCGAGCGGATAGAGCTTCAAATTCATCGGACACGATAGTGTGAGTGATATTCTGAAACGAGTGAAAATTCCCGTCAGAGTCTCGCGTCACGCATATCGTATCTAATCCTTCAATCATCAATTGTTTTTTTTTCTCCTCTTTTCGAGTTTTCGACGTGTTTTTTAATTTTCTTTTTTTTTCTTTTAGGTTGTTTGTTTTTCTCTTTCGTTCGATACGTTGCTCAGTCTTTGGCTCCTTCCGGCGACCTTTGACGGTGCCCGTTGATGGCCGCGTCCTCCTTGGGACGCTCTTGACGCTTGGGAGGGGATGCCGAAATTGAGGGGTTACTTACCGTATGCTGTAGAGTACCGAACCATTCGGAAATATTCGTATGTATACGTTCGGCATTATAATGTTGTGAAAGTGGCCCTCCTTTTCGTTGGAAAAGAAAAGATCGGGCATCCATACGCGATTTGCCTCCGTCAAGGTTAAATACTTGAGGCGTCCTGAGAACAGAGGCAGAGAAACGCGGTTTCCGGTCAAGCAGGAATGCGTGAGGTTTACGAAACCACGACCCCCCCCCCCTTCCTTTTCTCAGCAGCGCTAACACCGAAATATTTTACTCAATTGCGAATTATTTACGAGATATTGAATTTTGAAGGTTTCGCGAAAGGTTTAGCCAAGCTCAATCTTTGGTTAAGCTGAAATTTTGCAGGGACTTCCCTCTTAATATTTCAAGAGAATCTCTGAAACGATTCGTCACGACGAGCTATAGTTTTCGAGATATCGAATTTTTATTTTTGATAAACCAAGTTCTCCGGTTCGATAACCCCACTCGATAACCATGTTTGTTAGTTGGTTCGACTTTGTAGTTTTGCAATATTGTTAGTAGTTCGAAATAACAATATTCGATATTGTTAGTTCGGTATACTAACAATATTCAACATTCGAAGTAACAATATTTGATATTGTTAGTTCGAACTGCTACCAATATTCAATACTAGAACTACTAGCAATATTCAACATTCGAAGTAACAATATTTGATATTGTTAGTTCGAACTGCTAGCAATATTCAATATTAGAACTACTAGCAATATTCAATATTTGGACTAACAATGTTTGATATTGTTAGTTCGAACTGCTAGGAATATTTGATATTGTTAGTTCGAACTGCTAGGAATATTTGATATTGTTAGTTCGAACTGCTAGGAATATTTGGTATTGTTAGTTCGAACTGCTAGGAATATCTGATATTGTTAGTTCGAACTGCTAGCAATATTTCCTATTGTTAGTTCGAACTGCTAGCAATATTTCATATTGTTAGTTCGAACTACTAGCAATATTCAATATTCGAACTGCTAGCAATATTTGAAATTGTTACTTCGAACTGCTAGCAATATTCAATATTCGAACTGCTAGCAATATTTGAAATTGTTACTTCGAACTGCTAGCAATATGTGATATTGTTAGTTCGAACTGCTAGCAATATTCAATATTCGAACTGCTAGCAATATTTGAAATTGTTACTTCGAACTGCTAGCAATATTTGATATTGTTAGTTCGAACTGCTAATAATATTTGATATTGTGATATTCGAACTACTAGCAATATTCAATATTCGAACTTCTAGCAATATTCAATATTCGAACTACTAGCAATATTCAATACTCGAACTACTAGCAATATTCAATATTCGGACTAACAATATTTGATATTGTTAGTTCGAACTGCTAGCAATATTCAATATTCGAACTACTAGCAATATTCAATATTCGAACTACTAGCAATATTCAATATTCGGTTCGAACTACTAGCAATATTCAATATTCGAACTACTAGCAATATTCAATATTCGGACTAACAATATTTGATATTGTTAGTTCGAACTGCTAGCAATATTCAATATTCGAACTCACAATATTCGATATCGTTACCTCGAACCATTAACAATATTTAATATTCGAACCAACAAAATTTGATATTGTTAGTTTTTAACTACTAACAATATTCAATATTCGGACTAATAATATACGAACTAACAATGTTCGTAGTCACAATATTGTTAGTAGTTCGAGTTCGTCGAACAATTCTAACACGTGTGCGTAAATAGCTTGCCGCATCAGATAGGTTTGTGTACGGTTTGTTTGGGTTTATTCAGTTCTGTTTCGGCTTGTTTGGGTTTATTCAGTTCTGTTTCGGCTTGTTTGGGCGTATTCAGATTTTTTGGCTTTATGTAGGTTTACTTGAATTTGTTTGGGTTCGCTTCACATAGTAGGAACGTAGTAAAATAAACAACATTCAAAAAACTATATCTCGAAAAGCATTGCTAATTACCAAAGATCCGTTCAGGAACTCTCACAGAATATTGAAAGGAAGATTCATAAAAATTCCAGCCTGAACACGGGAGGGGGGCGTGTGTTCGAAACCGTATCCGCAAGAATTTCATATTCCTCCTTCGCTGTTTGCAACTATTCAGATTTTTCATCGATTTTTTCCCCACATTTTTTGAGGAAATATATTGGATATAACTTGCACGTTCACACAGATTTGTTTGTGATATATTTCGAGACAGTCTGATCAGATCACGTACGTTTCCATTGAGTGAAAATGGACAGGAACTGATCAGACCACGTGCTCAGGGTCTATAATTAATTTAACCGTCGATCAATTGAAAATCCAGAATATCCTATTTAATATATTTTTTAATGATCCCTTGCTACATTTTTTATTTCCCTTTTAAAAATAGCCAAAAAATGTTGCTTTCGTTGAATTTTGTAACTGACCAACGAATAGGCCCATAAGATTTTTAAAGACATATTATTATAGCGAATTAAACGCTCTACGAAAAAGGATTCTTTTCGTTTTCTGATAAATGAACGGTTTTCAAAATTTATTTAAGGTCGAAGTTAAATATATAGTAAATTTCAGGATTTTTTGCACTTTTTGTCCAAAACTATCAGACCTGTTGGAAAATTTGATAGAACCTTTTTTTTTCTGGAGAATCCTATTTTTACGATAATATGATTAATATTGAAAAAAATACGGCGAGTTGGTCTGATCAGAACGCGGCCACTTCCACTCAAGTGGAAATGGACGAGGCATGGTCAGACCGCTGAGTCATCCTGGAAAAAGACGAAGGACCGTTGTCGCTGACATTTTTTCGAGGGTTCGTTCGTTCCTCTTCAAGAGTTCTCAGTCCAATCAAGTGTCATTCATGTTGCTTTTAAGTTGTTTTTATCGATTCTCTATAAATGTATTTTTCAGTAGGTTTTTATTGCCGGGAGAGTAAGGATGGCTGACACATTTTTTTCGTTGGATATATTTTCCTTCTTTTTTTTTTGCATCATACGTACCTTTAACATCGTCGAATTTCAGCCTCTCATCCAACCATTGTTCCCGAAACGTCAGCTGTACCGAATATTCCTGTCGGCAGACGATCATTATTCAGTGAGAATTTCTCGATGTCGTTGAGAAAGGGAAGAAAGCAAGAAAAAAAGCAGCGTGTTATTTTTTTTTTTTTTTTCATTGTCGAATTGAATTCTCCATTTTTTTCCCTCGTTGGGATTTGAAAGGAAAGAGAAAAAAATGAGAGAGACTGCAAAAGCGTTTCGAGGAAGCAGTTGCCTCGTTAAAAATTCTATCGGTTCTTTTTCTGCCTCCTATTTTATTTTGTGTGTTTGTTATTTTTTTTTTTTTTGTTCACTCAACGACATTTATTCGGCGAGGACGGCTTCAAAGCTTTGAGGCAATTAATCGGATTACTCGTACCGCCCAGATCTCTCGCATTCTCTTATCCCGGTATAACCGCAAAGAGATTTTTAGAAAATATATTGACTATTTCTTTCGTTTTATTTTTTCCTGAAAGGATAAGAAAAAAATGCACGAATTCTCATTCCGTTTTCGAGAACTCTTCATCGAATTTTGAGAGCTACAATTCTCGTCGCAGAATTGTATTTTTCCTTTATGATGTTTTTATTTCAAAATCATATTACCATTACAAAATAAATTTGGAAACAGATTTTCCTCTTTTTCCATAAATTTATAAAAATTCCTATACAACGATGTCCAAAAAATTTTGCAGCATAGAATTATTAATTTTGTTTATTAAATTTAAATTACAATGCTGAAAAACTTTCAATTTTGAAAATGATTTTAAACAAAAGCTCAAAACATTGTTCAAATTGCCAGCGATATTTTTCTCGTTTTGCGGATACCGGGACCGTAATTTAACAATAATCGTTGTAGATTTTTTTTGAATGAAAATCAGCAATAACGTTATGAACATTCTGAAAAGCTCAAGCGTTACAGCGAAGCGTGATCGAAGCATTTTTTGATGGACAAGGTCTCTCGGGAATTCGTGATTGGTCAAGCCATGCAACACAAAAAAAAAACAACACCAAAGCTACGTGGGTTACTTTTAGTGTAACTTTTCCAGACTTAATTCCAACATTGCATCGACGTGCATTTTAGCTCACAGTGTTGATCGCTGCTCGTCTCTGGCAGGTCTCGGTCAGCTTCTTCGTTTATTGTTTAGCGGACCGTTGTCACGATGCTTTTCTTTAATAAATCTCTCAATATCCATACTCGACAATGTCCATCCAATTTTCTGACACTTCAGAACTATAATAGTAAAATTCTCGGGTTTAAAAAAAAACCGTACTTGTTTTTTATTTTAACAAATGACATAATCTATGGATTAATTCTTCATTGAATAAAATTATTTCGCCATGAAATTTGGATGGAATTGTCACATTGCCACAACTTCGATCAATGCATTTGTATTATGAAAATTATTTTATCACTATTATTAAGTGATAAAAATTGTGTTACTTTACGCTGCTGATAAGACAGCGATATTTCAAACATACGTCTAATAAAATCACCACAGAACGTTTGCGAAATCGCAAAGTTGTTGTCAGCGAAATTTGTTTATTGTTTATCCCACCCGAATAAGCGTTGAAAAAAAGCCATAGTTTCCTCATTTTTGCGTGACGGTTCGTGTTATTGCATTACACAGGCAATAATGTTTATCGTATTTGTCATTTTTAATAGACTGTATATATTTTCAATACTTTTCCAGTTTTTTTTTAGATTTATTTCTATTTTATTTGGGTTTGTACGGGATTATTTGGGTTTTTGAAAGATTTTCGGGTTCTATCAGACCGTTTGAGGTTTGTTCACGTTTATTTAAAATTTTTTTTTGAAAGTTAAAAAATTTTTTTGTTCGACGTTCGGAAAATCCGACAGCCTCGTAGAATTTTTTACGTAGTAGATAAAGCTGATCGTCTGCAGACTCGTCGGCGTTAGAAAATTGCTGGAAGTTCCCCCTTCAATAAATGCAAATGTATAAATTAATCCACGTATAGCGAGAGATAGCGTGAGTGTAATATCAATTTTATAAAAATACTTTAATCAATTTATTTACTTATTTATTTATCTGTCATCGTGAGAATAAAACAGGAGCTGGAATTCTCTTTCGTCGTTATATTTATGTCGTTCTAATCGTTGACAATCTCTCGCATGTTTTTCCCCCCAGTACGACGTGACCGTCACCACATAAAGGCAAATGAAATTATTTTTTAATTGAGTTACAAGAATACCGGGACAGGAATAATTTTCTACTTAGAAAATTCCACACGAAGGGCTTACTCAAGTTTTCACGCAGCTACGGCTGATAAAAGCTCAGCTTCCAGCGTCGCTCGCTGTTTTTACGTGCCAGAACTTTAAATTAACAAAATTGATATGAAAAGAAGGGTAAAGAACTTGCAAATATATGCAAATTTGTATAAATGTAATTCTGAAGTTTCTACTGATAAAAAAATTGAATTTTTAACGTTGCCGCGTTGTGGAGTGAGAAAATGTGTGGCGATTTTTAGGCAAACGGTGTAAAAAGATTTTTTTTATACGAAAAGTTCACGTAAAAAAGAGAAAAATTTTCACGTAGGCATATATAATTTAAATCTTTTTGATCACTTTCAAAAAAATTTTCCTCTCGAAAAAAACGACATTTTTCGAGTATATGTAAAAAATCTAGAAATTAGAAAAATTATTTTAAAAATAGTTGATCGTTACTGCGGCGAAACACATGCGAGAATATAAATAAATAATGAGTATTCGACCCTTCGCGCACTTGAATAATCACGTGAAGGTTTCTGCAACACGCATAAGAGCTAGTTTCGATTGTGCTAATTGACTTTTCTCGGGAAATTCCTGGTATTCATCTGAAGAGGAAAAAATTCAATTTACTAGCAATTCTTTTTTTCCAAAGTTATTTATTTTGCCTTCCCTTCATACTAATAATGTTATTGGTAATATTAAATATCGTGTACCTTCTTTGTTTATTTGATATTTATTTTTTCAGTGAACGTCAGCTACTAAATATTTTTCGGTGGATAAAAAAATGACCTTAATGTTAAGCAACGCCTGCGTGAGGGACAAGTACAGTTCGGAGACCCGAATATGTTTGCACTCTCGAGGAAACATCTGATCCTACAACTTTAGTGGCACGTGTACACATCGTGGTACAACATAGTTTGTAGTATGTGCAAACGAAAAGAAATTGGATATCTTTGAGTAGAGTGTATTGAAGCAAGAGAGAAATTCTCTCATCGCATTATCGAATTCGGCAAATATTTATCCCATTTTTTTAATACTTCCCCTTATCGCTCCGAAACAGTCGATATTTTTTTCTCATGTAAAAAAAACGTTCGTACACTTGGTAAAAAAAATATTAGCTTGAATATAAATTTGTTAGTGGATATTTTAAAGAAGTTCGAGCATACCCACAGTATTTCCACATAAGTAGAAAAAGCCAGGAACGCATCAGACCACCTTCCGCTGCTCCTTATTTTTCAATCAATATTTATGATCACATACGGTACAATTTTATTCGTATTACCCTGAAGAAAATTACCCTGGAAAATTACTCTGATAATTACTCTGAAAAAGTACCTTGAATATTACCCTGAAAATTGTTTCACCTTTTACGTACTATAAATTGTGCCTACTTGCATCGAAATACATTTATATAAAGACGACGTAAAAACTCAATATCGATAATATTGATTCAACAATTCCGGTATTGTTGTAGTTTTCATAAATATAAATGAAGTTTTAGTATTTTTGTTTGCATTTACTTTAATCGTTATTCCATACTTAATAACCTATGCCCTTCATAAACCGTCCTCTGAGTGGATTATCGACTAGTAAGGGGAAAAACGATTTTTCTGAGACCTTGGTATACATACTTTAATGAAAAACCTGTATACCTAGAAATCAGAAAAATATACGACCTTTATAACAATACGGGGTTTTCACAGTTTTCCCACCCCCTCAGCTGATGCAGTAATAGCGTAGCTTCAATCGACTGTAGCCTTAAAGCGGAAGATTAGGATCGAAAAAGTGGAAAAATCAGAAAAGTGGAGGAAAATGTCGGAAAGAACATTTGAGGGGAAAAGTGGAATACAGAGGAAATGAAAGAAAAGAAGAAATGTTAAAATCCGCAAGAGTGTACACTTAATGTATAAATAATAACTAGTCACGAATCAAAACTGATAATCAAAATTTATTATTAAACTCGAAAGTCCACTTTCCATGGATTGATGTTATTATAAAAAAACAAGATTTGATATTTAAGTGAATCTTGATACTTCAAAGGCAATACATATATATGTATTATACATTTTTAACGTTTATATTTATACCTATGTATCATATTTCATTTTTTTTCATTTACTTTTTTAAATAATGTATACGTTGAAGATTTTTTCATTTGCATCGTCATATCTGTTAATATTATTCGGAATATTAAAAACATTTTGTGTTCACATGAGGCTCATTTTCGGCCATGTATGTTTGTAGTTTTAATTAACAATGCATTTTATATATTATGAAATAAATTATTAAATTGAAGTATAGAAATAAAGCCAGGAGGAAATTGAAACTGAAAGCTTGGTCTGACCATACACTATATGTTTTCCCTCAAGTGGAAATGGATAGAACTTGATCAGACCTATCTCTGTGGAGATACGCCACTGTTATGGTCGACATTCTTTCAAGAAGCTTATTCCACTTCAGATCATAATTTTCGATCTGAGTGCTATCCATTTTCCACTTGAGTGGAAATTGATAGGAGATGATCAGACAGAAGAATCCCCCTCTTACATCACGAATACACGTTAATAAATAAGTTAAAAAAATCATAATAATTTGGTCAGTAATTTAACGCATGAGAAAAATTATTTTTCTCGTACGTGACGTCACTGACAGTATCGCGTGAGAATACCGTGTGATGCGTGAGTGAGTGCAGTTTTACGTAAATTAAATAGGATAACAATGTATTGGCATCGATCGTATTTTCGACGTGGTTTTTATTGTTTGTTGCTAAAGCATCAGACACAACGACGAGTAGGCAAGGCGTGATAAAAAGGAGAGAAACGTTATAAATGTTTTCTTCCATTTTTCAAGTTGAGTTTTCATTTTGAAAAAATCATCTTCCATTCTTCCGTATCCTTTGGAAACAGAAATTGTATTGCTCTCAAATGGGAAAATTGTATGAGCATCGTTCATGATGAACGTGCTACAAGACTCGATAAAATGAATAACCAATGAATGAAATGAGCCAAAAAGAATGTTCATATATGATTCAAATTTTGAAATAATTTTTCGTATGAGTTTCAACTTAAAAATTACTTTTTCGTGTGTGTGTTTAAAATTTAAAAATAATCTTCCGAATCAATTTCGTATTTGAAAAAAAAAATTTGTCAACCCAAAAAGAATTTTTAAACAAATTCTAAATATCCGTTGAATTATCAAAAATATTATAAACGATATCCTGAAAGAAGAGAAACAAGATCATTAAAGTTTAAACATTTCTTGAATGAATTCAAACTTGACTTACTAAATTAGTATTGAAAAAAATTAAATGATATTAAATTAATCCCCTTTTGGCAAATGTAAATTTTATTAAATTAATTTTTTTAAATGCAATAATTTTGATTTTATCTTAATTGAAGATAATTGATAATGGTTTCAGCCATTAATATTGATTCATGAAATTTGGTACACGTTGTAATTGTAAATACAAATATTTTTTTAATGCTTTTTCAATTATACTCGTTTTTTTGCAAATTATATTTCAAACCCCAATTTTTGGGTTGTCAAAGTTTGTATAGGTTACCTTACCTTAAAAAAATACTCTTTGAACAATATTGCGAGATTTCCGAGGGGGCTGAATTTACTAGTCCTCGTTTACTCATGAATATTTATTACTTTTTCGCAAGAAAAAATAGGGTGGAGACAGTGCTGGAATTTATTTGACTCAGATGAACAAAAAAGGTTCGTTCTAAACCAATTATTTCTGGGTATGCATTTATATGTATATCAATATATACGAATACACAAATATATAAATATATATATTTTTATATTTATATATTTATGTATTCTTAAATAAATGAAAGAACTTTTTATTATAATCACAACAAAATGATACACGAATTTCGACAAGACACACGAGGTTATCATAAATAATAATACAGCCAATCAATCGAATATATAATCCGTAGTAGATATACATGACAGTGTAACGACATCGAAAGGTCAACGTTCGACTGATAGCACACATCCACTGGTTGCGCGACGTACAGGTATATTATACGAGTACAGTACAAAAAAATGCAATTTATTCGATATATATGTATACTTTCATATATATATATACACACACGCCTGCGAGGTGTTTCATTTCGATGGTACATCCGATCCTCAGCTTCTCTCAGATAAACATTTAATTAAAAAATGCAAATTTTTTCTTTGTTTGTTATTATAATTATTGTTATATTGCCATATAGGGATTTTCCCGAATGTTTCAAAATTCGTACATATGTCGATATTCTTAGGTGACAGGAATTCAAAGAAATAAAATTATATTCAATGATATGATGATTGGATAAGGAACTAGATTTTCTTTTATGTCGAAGGTACATGAGATTACGAGGGTCTGACGTGAATTGAGATGGAATTCCCCATACATTTCCGTATTTTAGACATACATACATATATGTATATATATATATATATATATATTTATATATATTCAATAATATTAGGGATTCTATACATTTTCTATCTGAATAAAAAATCAAAAATCTCGGCGACAAAAAATCACACACCGATTTACCAAACTGAGTTTTGAACCAGACAAACACAGTTCCATTTCGCTTCTTCATATTTATTTTTCCAATCATTTTTGTAGCTGGTAACGGTATTTTGAAAATGTAGAATTTTCACTATTTTTAGACTTTGGAAAATCGCATACTCGACTTTGGAAAATAGTGATCTGATAATTTAGTGATAAGTTCTTTGAAAAGGACATTGTTAGCTTTAGTTTTGTTTTTTTCAAAAAATCTATTCATTTTCGTCCGTAAGGATATCAGTTGATTTTTTAAATACAGTCAGTTTCCGGTATCGTGTTTATATGTTATGAAATTTGAAATATTTAGCCAAAAGAGTGAATGGTTGTATTTTTTTAAATTTTGGATTCACGATCTAAAAATACATTTTTTTTTTTATTTCTTTATATCGCTATTTTTGTCAAGTATTAAACAAAAATAGCGACACAAAGAAATTGTAGAAAAATGTCTACAAAAATTCAGTGAATCCAAAATAAAAAAAGGCAAGTTTTAACTACTTAGACTAAATATTTCAAACCTCACAGTTTTCAGATGAGACCGCAAAATGTCAGCTTCTAAGTATCGTGCACTTTTCAAAACAAATCTGATAAGTTAGCGAAAAATAATGGCGGATTTTTTGTTAACAATCGATCCTACAGCTGATAATATTCTTTTGCACGATCTTATGATTGAATAGTAAAATCACTATTTTTTTAAATACAGCATGTAATTTTTGCAAAGTGCATAAACCGTGCAAAAAATCGCATGTTCAAAACACCGTTTAAAACGTACGAAAAATCGCAAACATGAAAATAAAAAAGCAATAAAGCTGGATTGGTCCGGTTCAAACCCCTTTTTGATAAATTTTTCTATGATTTATGGTAAGATTTTTGGCCGAGATATTCAATTTTTTGTCCGAATAGAAAACTGATAGGATACCTAATACTTTTGAACAAGACTGTATTCAAATGTATGTACATATATATTGACGTGACGTTATATAGATATACATATGTGTGGATAAATTGGCTGCCTTGCGGGTACATTTTCGTTGTCACTCACCATTTCATAATCATCTATTTTGCTGATTGAGCGTAGAAACATGTTGACAGTCACTTTTGTCGGGACATCTAACACGGTACCGGAACAGAACAAAAAAAAATTCGGATTATTTAAAATCATTGGAAACAAAAGAAATTCCCCAATTTTGTCCTTTTTACTTGCAACTTTTTCTTCATACTAATTTGGGTTTGGGTTTGTTCCTGAAATGTGTGAGGTTGGTAAAAATCGAAAATGAAGATCTAGACAGGAACAAGGGTTTGAAGGACAAAAAATGATAGATGAGGGTATGGCTGACCGATGAGATAGGAAAATTTCGGGGGGATGGAAACGAAGACCTCCCTTTTCTCTCCCCTTTCTCATCCTTTCCTCATAATTTGAAAGGCGTATTGTTTTCGAAAATTGAATATTCAGGCGAAAGCAGCTTTTTTGTAACGTAAAAGATATTTTAGTTTCATTTTGGGTTTGTTGAAATTGAAAAAGCGTCATATCTGCCATGTTCCAAAAAATCCACTTGATAATTTGGATAAATGACTTGAAGACGTTTCTCCTTCGCCTCATACACCATTTTATTTTCCAAGGTCGAGTCTAAAAATCTTTACCAATTATGTTGTCGTTCTTTTCCAATTATCTTCGAATATAAAAAATAGCCACTACGATGATTATCAATATTTCCCAAATTTCCAAAATCGGCACAACCGATTTTCTTCGGATTTCCAAAATCGCAACTACCGATTATCTTCAAACATAAAAAATCGTTTATTTTAAGAATGTCAGCATCAACGATATTCTTAAAATTAACAGAATCGGTATTCCCGATTTTCTTTAGAATTCCAAAATCAGCATTACCGATTTTCTTCAAATTTTGCAATATCAGCATTACCGATCTGCATCACATTCCAAAATCAGCATTACCGATTTCCATCACATTTCCAAAATCTGTATTACCGATTAGCATCACATTTCCAAAATTGATATTACCCATTTGAATCACATTTCCAAAATCAGCATTACCGATTTGCATCACATTTTCAATATCAGCAATACCGATTTCAAAATTGGTATTCCCGATTTTCTTTAGATTTATAAAATCATCATTGCCACTTTTCTTCGGATTTCCAAAATCAGTCCTACCGCTCATTACCGATTTGGCGATCATTTGAATCCCGGAAATCGTCTCATGAGTTTTTACGAAACCGATTTTCCCGGTGTACCACCAAGATCGGTGAATTCCGAAATCAGTATGCGGCTATTTGCGATTAGGAATTGAGCCCGTAGCAATGTGTGAGCTTTCTCGGGACTTTCGGAGTTCCAAGCCCTGAGTACCCCCTTCATCAACGTGTTAAAGCGGCTGGAAAGTTGAATCAACTGGGACCCACACGAGGGAGGATTTGCGCGCGTTACGCGCCCCGTCACTCTCATCTTCGTTGTCTCGAAAACTCCCTTAACTCTGTGAGGCTTTTCACCCCCCCCCCTTTCCCCCAATCGCGCCCATTCCTGCTTTCCGCTCATCACATTGTAATTTGTTTCATAACTGTTGTGTGCCCGCGGCGCACCTCATTTGCATGCGTATCTACGAATCACAACTGTTTTGTCAGTTCGCCAGCGTGTGTTTTCCTAACGCCCGGATAATTAGTCACGTAACGTGAGGTAATTCATGGGGCGATACGAACCGCTCTGACAACCCGAAAACCGGCGTGTTTCCAAACTTTGGACAACCAGCTCAGATAATCGAATCGTGTCCCTCTTTATCCCTCGATTCGTCGCTCCAATTTATTCCTCTGGAATATATTGCGATTCGTATATTAATAGTCATAAAAACAACAAAAACATTCATTGATATATTAATAAACCAAAAGCTTTCATAAATATTAATAATCTTGTGAGTTAATTCATTTATTGGTCATTTTTTTCCTTACCGATTTATTAATAAATCAATGAGTAGTGAAAAAAAAAAATAATAAACCAGTTGAGTAAAAAAAATGTATCAATATCGACAAAAATTGAAGTTCAATCATATCAGGCATCACTCAAAAATGATGTTCTTAAAAAACACTGTGTTGCTGTCAGAATAGCCGTATGATTAATTCCATATGATTCTAGCCATATGATTCTTTCGTTAAAAATTTTGTGAATCAGCTTGCATCTGTTAATATAATTAATAAAATATCGTATTAAGATAATCCATTTATTATTGATAATAATAATACAGTGATTACTATGATCAATGATAAAATGATGACATTATTAATAACATCATTATTACTGTTATCAATAAATCCAATCGTATTCATATTATTATCATTATTATCTATATTATTATTTAAATGATCATTATTACAACTATTTACTATTATGATTGTTATTGTTAATGGATAGTGAGTGCTGACGTCAGAGTTCCACTCACACTCGCTAAATCGAGCGATGCAGTCAGAGATGCATTTTATGTTTGTTACAGAAAAAAAAATATATATATATACGAAGCAAACTGAGTCATTGTTTATGCCATCAACAATTGTTTGTTCGCTATAAATTGAAAAACACTTGCCTGGGAAAAATACATCGTTCTCGTGTCTCATGAATAATATGTACAAGGAACGTTCGCCCTACGCTCGTTACTAGCGCGGGTGGGAGAGGGGGCGGAGGGCAAGGGGAGGGTCGTTCGATAAAAAACGATTAGCTGGTAGGAAAGTTCGTGCTGTGCAAGAGAACGATGCGTTAACGAAATTCCGACAATTTTTCGCAACAAGTTTTAAAATTGTCATACGTAAAGTTTTTTTTCGTTCGCAAGCTCGTAAAAACGATTTTCGTGTCATTTTATATTCATTTGCTGACAAAGAAATGTCAAATAAATGCTGATACTTTTTTGTTCCTTCTATTAAAAATCTCTCTCTCACACAGACACACACACACACACACACACACACGTACTTTTTTAACCCTCAATTTAACGTTTTTTTTCATCAAAACGTTGTTTTCATATACTTTTGCAATTATTCTTGCAAATTTCGTGAAATTTTTCTTTTTTTTTCTTTCAAAACGTTTAATCTTCAAAAGTAATTTTTTAATTATATATGGCGTCGTCAATTTTTTCTCAAATTCCAAGCCCTTGAGGTTTAAATAATCGGCGATTTTTTCAGATATAAAAAGAAATAATTGCTCATTAAAAAATATAAATGAAATAAATGTAAACATGAAAATATTGAATTCAATAATCGAAAAGGAAACGTACGTGTCGAGTGTTGATATTTCGTGTGTATTTATGCACAAAAAAAATCACGTGTGTGTGTGAAATCGTAAAGTTGATTAAATACGTCCCCGTCGTGCTCTTACTCATCTATTCGCAGTGCGTGGGAATCCTGCGACGGTAACACACGTGATTCGTATAAAACGGGATACCTACGAAATAATCTACCACACATCAGCGGATCAGCGGTACTAATCGAGCCATATTTACGTGCAGCACGATACCGATTATTATTCACTGTCCCATTGTTACTTGTTTATTCACTTTTCATTTAGTAATCATTCGCTCCGATACAGCTGATATACAAAAAATTACGAATCGTAATAGTAATAATAATAATAATTTTAAAAAGCATGAACAATAATAATATAAATAATAAGTATTATTATAAAGCGCAAGCTGCGAAATTGCGTTGCTCGGGACCATAAAATCTACTATCAAAAAAATAAATAATTATTATAATAATAATGAAATAATAAAGCTGATAGAAGATAAGAAAATATATTTTTTTAATATGGAATACTTATTATTTGTATATTTAATAAAAGTAGTAATAATGATAATTCAAAGCATTTAGTGGAAATATATATATATATATATATAGTGAAATAATAATAATAATAATAATATTTGAATCATCAAATTATTTACTAACTAAAAATATATTTATATAACAATCATAATCATTTTATCACGGGATATTTGTTACAAGTTATCCACTCGAAAACAATTGCGAATATAGATTTTACAAAAAAAAAAAAAAATTTGGTTCAAATTTTCCCAAATGGCGGTTTGTTAGTCGTTGAAGGCCTTCTAAATCCGTTCGACTCCATTTAATCAGTCCGTAGGAGTATGTGAGCACCTGAATAGCGTAGGTGTTGACCGCCTTTCGTCATAGATCTTGTTGTCTAGGCATGTTGTTAATAGTTTATAGACGGTCGACAAGCAGGTAATACCTAGGTGGATACTTCGCTGGGTCTTCTGTCACATCCCCCTTTGGTACCGTATACGTAATTCCATACGTAAAGAAGCTTGGAGTCATCTCTGGGTGCTGAACGATTATCGTAAAGCCTGCTGCTAATCGTGGATACAGGCAGTCCAAACGTTATACCAAAAGTTATGAATTCCATCGATGCCCTCCGCCTTCCAATTCTGCGTTGTTTTGATAACTTTGGCTAGCTCTTCTACTTCTATGCCCGTGTATTCCACCTGGTGGCCATCGCGCGTGTTCTCTTGATACTTCCGTATCCATATGGCTTGGTTCTTATGCTCCACTGACGCTGCCCCGATTTGTGACCAATATTTGGATAGATCTTCTTCGTTCGGGATTCCGTTCTCATCTTGTCCTCGGGTCTTCGCGTTCAGTTGGCGGTAAAACAGTTTTTCAGTTTTTAGTCGTCCTGCATGAACCGCTAGCTTCTGCTTCAGGGTGTCGAAATACTCCGTCCAGCTGCTATTTTGCTTCTCGTGTATTGAGCGCGTTCATAGCTTCTGAAAAATCGGTGCTAGTTGTTTCTTGAGCCGCTCCGATGGCCTCTGCAGTTTAAACAGTTGAGTTATGCGCCCGATATCTCGGCGTATCGATTCGATGTTGTTTTCAAGTCGCTGCTATCACCGGGGTGTTCTGTCAGTTTGTCCCTTTACTGTTTCTGTCCTATTGCTGCATTTGTGTCCCATTATCTTTGCCACCGTCAGCGCTGCCGCAAACAGCATAGTGTGTATATCTGTGATGGAGACATCTTCGTTGGTCGTATAATCCCAGGCATTCCTGGGATTATAACGTTGTTTAGGTCCGCTAAGGCTGTTGTCACCTTCTTCGATGTCCTCATTCCTGGAATCTTTGGCCTCTTAGTTGAATTCATGCCGATGTACTTACGCAGCATTATCCTGAAAATATCCCGCGTTGCTTGTATTCGCTGCAGGTCCTGCTTCTGTTGTTGCTCTGCTACAGGCTGGCGTTCCCACTTTTGTGATTGTGTTTTCGTTGTTGTTTTCATTCGCGGTGTTGTCCGAGTCTATGATGTTGTTAGTCGGGTGTAGCGGCAGGGCGTTGTTCTGCTCCTGGGTTTGTTCGTTGACAACTTGCTTCATATCCTCCAATCTTGCTTGAGGCACTAAGTTGTTTCGCCGAATCGCCCGAACTTGGTCCGCTAGTCTTTGTTCAGTGACGTTGTAGTTGGGGAATTTCTCGATGAAAGCTTGTCGAAGGTCCAGTCTGTATCCAATTCAATTCATTCCCAGACACGCGCGTTTGTAGTATGTCTTCATGACAAACTCGTTCATATCCGCTGTCCAATGAATTCTCTTGCACGGGGCTCCTGCATTTGCGGTCCCAAGTACATTGACTTCTGTCTCTTGAGAAGTACTTCTGGCTGAGGGTGGAGGGTTTTTCCGCGTTGTTTTCCTTGCAGGGTTGTTCTCGTTGTTCTGAGACTGCGTTGGTGGTGTACTTGATGGCTGTATTGTTTCGGGTATCCTGGGACTGACCAGCCTATTCAGTACAGCACCACCGATGGCTCTCCTGCTCCGAAATCCAACATCTGCTGCAGATGTGCCGGGCAATCTCCAGGAAGCGGCTCTGTTCCGAGGCTTCGTCTTATTCTCGAATCCATATTAGGATCCATATTAACTCGGCTTTAGCCGGGTCCTATGAGTATTCTTCATACGTCAGTTCCGAGAGCCCAATAGTGTGCAGGGCGTCGTTGAGATGTTTCGGTATCACTCCCATCAACGATAGGACGATTGGGACTATCCTGACGGTGTCCACTCTCTACAGGCGCTTTATCTCCATGGCGAGTTCCGCATATTTTGCGATCTTTTCGCGGATCGTCGCGTCCACGTTGTTCGTGTTTGGTACTGCAATATCAATCAAACTAGCTGTCTTCATGCGTTTGTCGATCAGCGTGATATCCGGTCTATTCGCAACGATCGTCTGGTCCGTTAAAATGGCTCTGTCGTAATACATCTTGTACGTGTCATTCTCCAGAACTGCCTGTGGAGCATGCTTGTAATATGGGTGCTCTTCGGTAGTAAGCTGAATACTACTATTCTACTATGGCTACTATGTTGTGTCTGTGCAGATATTCTCCTTAGCAGAGCAGATGGCATCCTGACGTAATATGCTGAATCGTCTCGTCTTGTATTAGAGGATCCTTGATGATGTACCTTCGGTAGTTTCCCTTCAGTCTCCGGGAAGAGGTCCCTGCGGGTCAACCATTTGTTTGACGCTTCTTCGTCAACATAATTTTGGTTGAGGTCATGGCGATGTCTTTCATGTAGTTCCTTTCTGGCCCATGATTACAGAGTGGCTTCGTAGCTACTGTTGATTTCATCCTCATTAGGGTGTTCTTCTGCCATACTTAGTGACCATATTTAGTGGCATTATTATTATTATTATTATTAATCTTAATAATAATTTCTTTTATTATAGGTGGGCCCTTTTAGTCGCCTCTTACGACAGGCAGGGCAACCCCGAGAGTATCATACGCCGCCCCCGGACAGGGTTATTATTATTATCATTATTAATCTTAATAATTGCTATTATTATTATCATTACCATTATTACCATTATTATTATCATTATTATCTGTAAGTTTGGTAAAAAAATTCATGGATTAGGAAGAAACTGCCGATCGTGCTGCTCGTAATTTTCAAATTGAAAACACTAAAAAAAATGGCAATAAAAAACGATATATACATAATTGGTAAAAAATTTGATCGTAATTAGAAGGAAGGTTACGTATAACGTGAACAAAATGAGATTGTTAAAATTTCTACCACGTCGAAATGTTTCAAGTGTGTGTCTGTACATGTGAGACAACTCGACTTTGAAAATCGTGGTGAGCAATCCATTGGTATCTTTTCCCCTTTTATTTGTAATCCGTTAAATACGATACAACAAAAAGTAAATAGTAATATTAAATCATATTACAAAAATATTGAATATTAAACTATCATTAATATTACATAATATTAAAAAGTAATTTAATATTATTGTTGGTTTTCAAAACTGAATAATATTAAATCACTTTAAATACTTCACTGATAGTTCAAAAATAATATTTAAAAATAATACAAAAAAACTAATTTAATAATTCATTTGATTTGGCTCGATTACAAGTGCCACAGAATTATTATTATTATATTTTTCTCTAATGAACAATCTTATCATCTCTCCCGTTATTGTTCGTTCGTGTGAGTGGTGTACAGGTGTGTATAAATATATAATATCGTGTATGAAGAAAAAAAGGAAGAAACACCCAACATATGCGTGTGCGTGTAGTCTGTGACTTTTCTGGCATGATTTTTTTATATTGGAACTTACCATTGTAACGTCATCTATTTTTGAGATACTTCGAACAAATATGTTGACGTGGACATATGCGGGTCCATCTAACATGGCAAACAGAACACACAAATTGATCAGTCTCTCGATGGAACATTGCGATATTTTTTTTTTTAATTTTCATTAAATGTTTATTTCATGTGTGTGGAATGTCTCTCTCCCTGAGTTTGTCGTCAACGAGGCCAAGAAAAAAGTGATCAACATCTTTATCGAATTTTTCGGTGCTCCGTTTTCGAAAAAAAAAACATCACGAAAGTAGAAGAAAAATCGTTAAAAAAAAAACAATCGATGTTCCTTGTCACAAATATCAATTCATTTGAGAGCGAGAACAAAAGTATCGAAGAGCCATTTTCAATACCTATTTTAATAATAATATCGAATAATATTATATATGATAATAATATATGATTGATATATTATAGAAATACAAATGTCATTATTGGATATTATTAGTCAGAAGTACAAGTGCCAGTCATATTTAATAATGTATTAATATTATATCAATATAATATATTTATTATATTTGATAATAATATCTTATCAAACATAATTATATCTTATTAACATAATTTAATATAATACAATATAATTCTAAGTATTTGTATTTATTAATTGAATATAATAACATTAATGAGATAATAACTGACACTGGTGATACCTAAAAACCTTCAAGGATATATACGTTGCATTTGAGGAACTGAGGCATCAGAGATAAGGAGAAAGGATGAATTAAGAGAACGCTAAAGATAATATTATATATTATTAATAAGAAAACATTAATGTATTCAATGATGAAACGATTATGTAATTATAAAAATATATAATACATTGATACCTTCTCATAATTTTATATAACAATATAATTATAAAAATGTGTTATCAAAATATTTATATTGTTTCCATCCAATGATATTAGTTGTGCGATTTAATAATTTTTTATATATGATAGTACATTTTTTTATAAACGATACATATGATAATGAAAATAATTATATTAATACCATATAATTGAATATAATTATAATAAGTTGTACGATTAATTTTATATGATGATATTGATAATTTAGTATCATTATACAAAGTATATCATAATCATATAATCATAAGATGTACTAATATTTATATTATACATTCTTATAATTACATATTACGTCTTGACTCATATTTAGATTCTCAGTGGAAAAGATCATTAGACCTAAAACCATTAAATAAGGAATATTTAATATGTCTCCTTCGGGACATAACCTATTATAATATATTAATAATGATACTGTACTATAATAATTATTATATTATAATACAATTATATATATATATTTCATTATATAAAATATGAAATAAAAAATGGAATATATTCATATATAATAATATTATACTATAGTATAATTATAAAAATATATTATCATTGTATTCATTATATTTTTGCCCACTGATTTTAGTTATATTAATGTTAAATAATATTTACACTGTACGTGACGTTTGTAAACAACCGATTATTGATCGAATGAATATTCATCCTACTGTTTGGGCTGTAACAAAAATATAACAATAATATAATAAAATTATTGTTTCGATTAAATTATTTAATCAATAACAAGTAGTTTGTTTATTCGCTTTTGTGGATGAAGCAATAAATCACTCGATTCCCGGAAACACCCCACGCTCTTTTTTCTTATTTTTTTTCAAATGTTTTATCGTCCCCTTCACGGTGCGAAAGCGGAAGGGCGCCTTTTATTTTTTATTACGGATAGCCAAGGTGAGTTCATAAATCTCGATAAATCGTGCGGAAATCCAAGCCGTGACAATCGCGCTCGCACGATCCGTAAAGATTGTGGCACGTGCAATCTTTATCGGCCCTATTTCCCGTCCCGATCATTGTTTATTCTCAACAGTCAACTTTACGAGGTCACGATTCCCGATCCTCGACCATTGATTGCCCACCTCGCGTCCAAGGGTGCAAGAAATGAATCGACTCATCCTATATTTAACTCTGAGAACACTCTCCGAGCCTTGAGAGACGTTTCTCAAAGCCGAAGTATTTCAATAACGCTCTTCCAACGGTTTCTCTTTTTTTTCTCACGCTACCCTCGAAGTTTTCACACCTAGGGATGCGAAGACGAAAAGCTGTTTTCTAAGGAAAAAAAAAATGTCGTATTTGAAAACACTTTTGGAATTCAAAATTAATACTTTTTAATAATTTTCACGTACGTGTTATTATTATTACTTTGGAAAACAAGTTTGAATATTCCACACGAAATTTTCGAGATTTTTTTTCGTCGATATCTAATTTTTTTAAATAACTGTCACGTATATATTATTTTATTGATTCATTTTGCAAAACCAGCAGCTAGCTAATTTTCAAAAATAAAAAAGATAACACGTACATGAAAAATTCAAACGAAGCTTTGGGACAATTTTTTTAATCGCAATTTTTTACCAAAATATATATTAGCCTATTGGCGATTTCTGAACGTTTTTTTTTTTGTTTATTACGCGTTTAGTGCAAGGTGAAGTGCATAGAGAAAAAACTCCAGCGGACGTTTTTTCAAGGCAGTTTTGAATTATTCGTAATTCGAGGATAAAATCGACTTTTTTTTATGAAAATAAAAATATATCGGGGTTATTTCCATCCCTCGTGTCGGTGGAGTTATAGCCCTTTAAATTTTTAATTTTTCAGAAACGCCTGCATACGTACGATGAGCAAGGGTCGATTGAAATCTCCGAGGACCGTCGCGACATGTTGAAAAAAAAAAAACACTTAATAATTAATCGTTGACTGACTTACCTGAGCAAGTCGAGTGAACGGTAGAGTAGTAATAAGCAACACGCAGCGCAGAGGCAACTTTCAAAATTTTTTATACAAAAAAATAATTTGTGTAAAAATATTTTCAAAATTTGTATGAAAGAAAGACGGTTACACTTTTTTTTAAATTGTTGGTGACAGAAATGAGTTCTGTACGTGTATGTATGGATGTGTGTATTCATTTTCCGAACGTGCAAGAAATTTTCGTCCAAACGTAAAAAGAGCGATAGCTCGCACAATTAAAAAAATTTAATACATCAACGACGATAGCGCGCAATCTTCAACACTCTTTTCTGCCAAAAGATTCAACCATTCCTTGGTGCGTATTTATATATATATTTTTTTTTATATCAAAAGTGATAAAAAATTACGAAGCAAATATGGACGTCGAACGACAGTAAGAGAGAGAGAGAGCATTTTTTTTTCAAAAAAGCTCTAAATCCCTTACAACAAACAAAAAGAAACATTTAGGTAAAAAAAATATCTGTAACACTTTTCGTCGCGACGAGTCGTCCCCACCGCCGATCCGCGTGGACGATTGTAAAACATAACCTCTACTCGTCTCACCAGGCTCGATAAATCATCCCAACAGTGCAAATATCGCGCTACCCCAGCCTAAAATTTCCCGTTTGTTAACGTAATTTCGTAGCGTATATTAATAGGGGTAATATATCTCGTCAGAAACAATATTGGCTGCTCCTCGAGCTTCGATATCCAAGCAAGCGAAAAAAAAGGAGCCACCGCGAATATTGATTAAATTCGTCAATATTTAATGACTGAATTATAATTAGTATTAATTACAATATCTATTATCAATATTACATTAATTTATACCGATCGTATTAACAACATTATTATCATATAATTATAATATTACTAATAATCAAATTCAAATCACACAATATTTATACTTAACAGTTAAATAAAAATCAATTTCATAAATATTACATTACATTTAAATATAATATCAACAAATATTAATAATATTATAATCATGACGATATTATAATATTAGTTAATTATAAATTCAAAATCACCCAATATATATATATATATATATATATATATATATATATATATATAAATTGAAAAATTAATTAAACAAATTATCGAATATTTCGTATCTGAATAATTAGGCAATAACGTTACGTAACAAACGAAATCAATACGCTATAAATACGTGTCTACATGTACGCACACAAGTCGACGTTCCAATCACCACCAATTCATACATCGTATAAACAAATATATGGATATTAATAAACAACGATGACGCAATACGTGGCGTAATAACCGTTGGCGGAAACATTGCAGGATGCGGTTCTCCAGAGGGCCTATGTCGTATCGTGTATATTCTAATGCACATGTACCCCATGTGACATACGCACATTTACTATAGTGGGAATGAAAAGCTAAAATGCCACATGCCTGACGTCTATACTAAAAGCTATTAAGTTTTCACAGGGGCTGCGAAGCACGAAAGAAAGAGGTAATGGCATAAGAGAGGGGGGTTGGGGGTGTAGGAAAAATCGTTTTCGAGGGTGGCAAGAGGGGTGTATGTAAGAATGCTGAGGAACGAGAAAATGCTCTAACTGGTCAACCTCTGGCGGTCACCTCACACTTGGCCTTTCAAAAAGTTCTAACCTACTTCCGTTCTAAATTTGCATAAGTGCATATATATATATATATATATATATACATATATGTAATTATGCATAAGAATCAGACTGTAAGAAAATGATTGAAATTGAGAAAATAAATGAAATCGCGTTGGCCCAGGCCGAGAGATATTGAACGAGGCCAATTGTTTGTCATACTTACCATCTTGATGTCACTAATTGTCGCAATGCTTCGCACAAACAGGTTTACTCGGACAATGGCCGGCCCATCTAAGGGCAAAAACAACAGAGCCCTTTTTTAATGAGTCAACTTCGTTGGCGAAACACCTGAGGATTTTTTGTTTGTTTTTTTTCTTTTTATTTAATTAGCCATTTATGGTTTTTCTTGTTTTTTTCGTCAGGCGAGATAATCCGCGAGTGGAATGTTCGGAACCGCGGTTTGTTGTTTTTTTTTTCGCGAGATAGCAGAGTTTTTGTTAATTGCAATATCCTGTTGGTGAAAATGGCGTTTATTAGAGGCCTACGAGAGATGGTGGGAGAAAAAAAAGTGATGGCTTAAATATGGGTCACTGGGGCAAGCGTGGCTCGATTTTGTGGTCCACGAGGATAAATTTATCAACGGACCCCCCCTCCGCTGGTTTCCCAATTCATTGGGAAAGCAAAGGAGAGGAGAGGGGGGCTTGGACCGCGTGCCAAAGACCGCAAAGTTTCAAAGCTACATTTTTGTTCCCGATACCCCAGTGATGTACCCTAATTCGAAGTCAGGCTGGTTTGGATCAGCTGATCTGTGCAAAAGCAGAAAAAAATTGGACGTGGACCAATGGGCGTTTCATGAAGGTCATTTTGGGTTGGTACGGAGATGGAAGTTCATTCCGATTCATTCGGGTTTGTTATTGAAGTTTTATGATCCTTCGAGCTTCTTTTAGGGTAAAAGTTTGTTTGGGTTTGTTCGGGTTTGTTTGGATATATCGTGGAGACCTTTTGGGCTTATTACGGGATGGAAGATTGTTTCGGTTCGTTTCGAATTATTTAGAAATATAATGAAGGCTATTGGGCTGGTTTTGGGAGGGAAGTTTGTTTGGCTTTGTTACGAAAGTTTTATGAAGGACTTTTGAACCTGTTTCGGGATAGAAATTTGCTTGGGTTCGTTTGCGTTCACTATGATGTATCTTGATGCATGAAAATGTCATTAGGATAGTTCGGTGTTGCGTAATGAATGAAAACATAGAGGGATTTGCCGTTGCGCGGGAATGGTTCGAAGCGCGCGCCCCCCGACGGCGCCTATTTGTACGAAACGACAAAGAAAGTCAGGCTGGTTGTGAAGGAACGTGCGCTAAGGGTTTGAGCCACGTAACAATCGCGTAGGTTTCTTCAAATTCATCACGGGTCAGAAGGACACGATTTTGGTTTCCCAAACTTGAAAAATTCTCAGCTTTACGAGGTTCATTCTTCATGAAGTCAGAATCGTCGAACGGTTGATCCCCAGGGTTTGATTGAGATCTTCTAGTTTTCGGGGCGACGGTTAAGAAACGACCGGAAGTTGTTTCAAGGGGGTTGATAAGAGTGAAAGTCTTGGCGAGTGGAGGCCATTTATTAGCGTACCCTCGAAATACCGTGGTAGAACGTCGGCAGGGTCTGGCTGAGTAACAGGCGAAACCGGATATGAAACGCCTGGTGAGGATCGTCGCGGTTTCAGGGAGTAACGATGTAATCGCTTGCCCACGAAAGGCCTTGGATGGAGCACCACGGCTTAATTGCATTGATAGGGAGATAAGGCCAGCCAGCCTCCAAAAGCTGGACGTCCTCCACTTTGTCTTATACCCAGACCAGCTTTCTTCAAAAGCTTGTTTGATGTTCTTTCTTTCCTTGATAGCGCACCAGGTGGAGAGTTCGTTGAGGGAGACGTGGAGTCGAAGTGCGATGAGTCACCACCACCTTCTCCCTTCACTCTCCCAACCCCGGTACACCGAGGAGAATCAAGTGCCTTCCCTTTTATCGCGCCAGACCAACCCCCTCGGTCTCTTCATACAATTCCCCCGAGGATTCAAGCCCTCGATTACTTCAAGGCCTTGAGATGCATGATACGCGAATACCTTGCCC
Source organism: Ophioninae sp. A BG-2022a (assembly GCA_030523105.1). Classification (NCBI taxonomy): domain Eukaryota; kingdom Metazoa; phylum Arthropoda; class Insecta; order Hymenoptera; family Ichneumonidae; species Ophioninae sp. A BG-2022a. The sequence goes on along the minus strand of JAPYZI010000117.1, from coordinate 154,346 downwards.
TTTGATACCAGGGGTGGACCAGTGTTACAAATTTCACTGGATGATCACGGCGTGTGGAAATAATTGAACGAAACGAAGAACCTGATCAGGAATTTTACCAGCTGGAAGCTAAATCTTATTGGAGAAAACTCCAGTTGGGGTGAATTCGGTTCTTTTTCGATGCATATATGTGGACCCAGCTAGAGTAACTTCTGCTTCTGATTATGAACGCGCAAACGTCCACACTGGGATATAGTTCTTTATTTGATTATGAATGTTGATAAATCCAGCTGAGGTGACATCCTGATTTTCATTATGTAGGCATATGAGCCTAAGTACGATTCAATGAATTTGATCATGGATGCACGATGACTCAGCTGAAATAAACTCCAGCTTGCGATTGTCAATGAAATATATATATATATATATATACAATGATAAGTTCATTTAGGCTAATGATACGAAACGCTGAATCCCATTATAGATGCACGCGGCCCAGCTGGGATACAATCCTGAATTTCATGAAGGGATATTAGCTCAACCGAGAGGAAATTGAGTATCCGAGAATGGAATATGGGATATGAGATCATGAATGCTGAATCTGATCGGCTCATGAGCCCAGTTACGATGAATTCAGCATCTGATGATGAATGCAAATCTAGAAAGTTAGGATGGAATTCTGTATGTATCAGTGCACATGTTCTCAGCTGGGCTAACTAATACAACAATCGTCAATATTTTTTTCAATCTCAAATAAGCTCTGGCTCGGATGAAACAAATATGGACAAGGTTATGAATTTTTAATTCGATTTAGTATGTATACCAGGATTGGTTGAGATAAGAATGGGGCTGGTAGAATTGGCTGAAATAAACGCTATATTGATCATTGATAAATTAGCCCAGCTAGACATGACACCAGATCAGCTGGGAAGGCTCAGCTACTATTTCTCGAAGCCATCGTGATGAATCTTTGAATCTAAAAGACGAGCACGTTGTAAACATTACTTATATTTTCGCAAAAAGCTCCGAGTTTGGAACGTTTGATTTTATTATTTCGTTTTCACCCTAGTTCTTTGACTTTACGATGTCTTATCGTTCGACGAGATCATGGCGTGAAAAAATGTAAATTTTGCAAATCGATTTTCTCGCGTCTCGTGATGGGAAGGGGATTTCCCCCTTAATGTGGCGTAACTGGGTGCCTAGTTTTTTTTTGCGCCAAGCTGCGTCGCCGCTATTAACATTGGAGGTACCACGAGACTATACGGGGCCATTACGCGTCGGAGAAAAATATACGGCCGAGCCTAAGTTTTACGGGGTTGCCTGGACGACCTCGACGATTTTATCGTACCGTCCGGAGTTCGAGGGGTGAAGAGGACGAGAGAGTCGAAGTCACGTAAAATCCACTTGACGAGCAACGGCTCAATATTTACGCTCGAAATAAAATAGCGATCACTCCTCATCGGGTTTCGGAGGCTGCAGAGGTTAGGTTGTCTTCCCAAGCCTCTCTCGAGAATAGAGAGATCGTAAAAAAGTCCTCTCACCATTTCTCTCGTTCTCAAAATTTGCACTTTTTATAGTTGTCGCTCGAAAGCCTGGATAAAAAAAAAGGCGTCGTCTGACAGGCTTCCCAAAGAATTTTTTTGTCAGGATGATAGAGATCGAAAGATAAGTGGATTTGAAACTTAATTTGTCCATTCACGTAACTTTCACTCGACACGTGATCCTCTTTATCTCGCTCTCTCTCTCTCTCTGTATCTGTTCGGGGCTGAAATGTTACATTTTTAAGAAAAGTTGATTGTCATTAAAAATCCTTATTTTTAAAAAAGGAATTTAAAAAACACCCCGTGCTAAATCGCAACTTTTCAGCATTCAAATCGCACTTTTCTTAGACTTCGACATCCTTAGTTCAAAGACGCTCCCGTCCAGGCGGCGCTGGCCAGCAGGTTTCAGTTCACTGACGCCACCGCACAGATGGCGCTGTCTCAACGGAACATGCCGTATCACGTTCCTCTTTCATTATTACATACATTCAATTATTTTTCATCGTTCGCTTTACTAGTGAATATTTTAAAAGAAAATCCACAATGAGTTTCATCGAATTACGGTGCAAGTTACGCTCGATGAATAATTCGTATTAACTCACAATTTCAACGAACAAGATGAGGAAAAAAATACGAAAGAATTCGACGAAATTGACGGGAATCAAAGATTTCCTCGACAAGGGTCTAGATTGTTCTTTGGTCTATCCTACTGTTTTCCTTTTACGTCTTTGTAAAGGATGTAAGGGATGAGGCAAACTGGAACTTTATCATTCCCTTCGTCCCTTGTATTTAATAGCTGATGGGAAGTCGATGGGAACCTCTGCTCATCAGAAGGTTGGTCCATAGAGAATAAATATCGATATATCGGCTTCGATATATCGATACATCCGAACTGGCTGCTCATCCTCAAATTTGCAATGGAAATTCACCCCCACTCGAAGCGTTGCTTCTTTTCACCCTCTTCACCCTCCGCTGAAATGTCGTCTTCTTCGGCGGTCGAAAAATATTTTTTTTATCCAGCCTGGAAAAAACTCATTATTTCTCCAGCCCTGCTCCGTCCCCAAAATAATTTCGACTTTTGTTCAAGCCTCAGGAAACAACAAACACGAAGGTTTGATCGAAGGAAAAATCGTAATATTTAATCTTCTCCATCCTAGAAAAACCCATTATTTCTTCAGTTACATTTCCGGAACCATTTCATCAGCTTTATTGTCGAAAAAAAAAATTTGACTTTTATTCGTGCGTGAAGAATAAATACGAAGGTTCGATGCAAAAAAAGTCGTAATTTTTTTTTTCCAACATCAGAAAATCGCGAACTTTCACGTTTTCTGGATGAGGATGATTAATCACACGCGGAGCCGAGCCGCGTGCAAAGGGACGTTAAAATGAAAAAAAAAAAAAACACGTAAAATTGCTGCTACGAGAAAAGAAAAGGTCATCGATTGGTGCCATCGGTAGGCTCCGAAGAGTCCTGGTAGCTCGCTTTCACCTATGTCTGTATGAATGCAACTTTATTGCGGGCTTCGAACATGCGAATGAAACATTACGACTCGCTATTTCGTAATGTCTTTTTTTCGTTTTTGTCCCTGCTAGCTCATTTTCAGGACGATCGTCCTTTCTATACTCTACCTACCAATCAGCGAGTCTGACTCTCTCATCTCTCGTCGCAAATGCATCAGGTCTACATTTTCTTTTTTTCTTCAATTTTTTTTTGCTACCCTATTAGAAAGTGCACGTTAGGGAATTTGCAAGTTCTGATATGTGTGACCAGTGAGTGATCCACTTGTTTCCAGGCTGTCGTTAGGACATCAAGAGCCGTTTTTACCCTTTTTTTAGTATTTTTTACTTTTTAGAAAGCGTCTTATTTTTATTGTGCCCTTTTTTGTCCTTTTTCGAGGTGCTCTTTTTGCCCTCTATTCAGCGTATGCCCTTTTTGGTCTTTTAATGAGCCATTTTTTCATGTGCCCTTTTTTTAATGTTTTGGTCACTTTCCAAGTCTACAGGGCGGAGGTGGCAGAAAAAACAGAAATATTTCGGGCCACTGACGACTAATCATTTGTCGATCGATTACCTCGTGACTATTTTCGAGGCTCTTAAGCTGTGTTGAATTATTATTTCTGAGACGAAAAGGGTTACTTTTCCGCAAAAAATTATTTTTATCGTCATTGAAAGTAATTAATTTTGTACAATGGAGGAGGAAAGATGGTCAAAAACAGGGCATTATTTTGGATTCTGATTTCTTCATTTCCAAAATTTGTGCTGGAATTTCTTCTAATGATTAATTTTTAAATGATCTAATTATTAATCATATTTTTGTTGTGCTTTGCATAATCGAAGAATTTATTCTATCAAATTATAATCAATTTACTTATATCAATATTCGTGATGAAACAAAATATTGTGACGCTTTAAATTTTTTATTTTAAATGTCGTTTCCGTCAACCAATGGAAAAGGGACTGCATTTTCGCTCGGAATAATTACGATTTCTTTTATCGTCGTTATAATAATTGTATATTTATTAAGCGTGCTGGGAGAGGGGAAGATAAGAAAACAAGGCTAAAAATGATTTTGCTTTTAAATTAGTCCGTCTCCAGAATAAATAATCAAACTTTTTTGTATCGTTAATTAACGAGAAATGTTAGTAATTGTAAAACGCTTAATTTTGTCTCATAAAAAAGTGGCAGCGTAAAGATCGTGCGATCCGGTTGTTTTAGCGCGCTACAAAACGGCTCCGTCAATTAATAAATATAATGTAAAGAAATTGGGCAAGTGAAAAAAAAAATTATTGCGTATATACGACTGTCGAGATCTTGGGCAATTATGTGTGTTTTTTTTCATTAACTGAACCTGGAATTATAATTGGTATTGTTGGTGGCACTGCACATAAGTGCAGAATTCCCTGTGGGTCGTATTCTTTTAGTCGTTGTGTTTGTTTTTCTTTTTTAAGTTGTCGAAAAAAAGTGCAAAGCGGTTGTCGTTGATACGATAATATTCACCTGTTCCATTTTCCCCGCTCGGTCGGATGCGAGCATCGTAGCTTTCCGGCCCGAGGATTTCGTCCAGGACCTTCTTCTCCTTCATCCTGAAGTTCTCAGCTCCGTCCAGCGTGCATCTGAAGCGAGACACCACAAAATAACGAACTCGTAATCGTATCAGGACTTATAACCACTAAAAAGTTCGATGGATTTGAGGTTAGGTTAGATTTTCCGTTCGTAAACAGTCGAACAAAATGGCGATCGAGAAGAGCCCTAAAATGGATGAAAGTACTGGTTGTATCTTCGGATATAGACGAATAATCTTTCATTTTGTAGTTGGCTAGTAGCGCGGCCATTTTGTAGTTGGCTAGTAGCGCGGCTATTTTGTAGTTGGTTTGTAGCGCGGCCATTTTGTAGTTGGTTTGTAGCGCGGCCATTTTGTATTTGTCAGAATCGCGATAATACACGTGACCATTATCCACCGGATCTTTTAGCTCTTACTTCACACGATGAAAGTTCTTACTGAAGAAATACCGCAAAGTTCTCTGGTATAGTTTGAGTTAAAAAAAAACAAGAGCGACCTCCAAACCGTATCGGGATCCAGAGGAATCAAGAAAGTCCGATGAGATTTAGGTTGAGTCAGATTTTAAGATCATAAATAGTTTAAACGAGACGATGGCGACCGAGGGGTACCCTAAAAAGGACGAAAGTACTGATCGTATCTTTGAATCTAGGTGAATAATCTTCCATTTTGATATTGGATAGTAGTGCAGCCATTTTGCACTCGACAGAATCATAAAACGGCGCCAAAAGTTCAAAAGACCCAATCCATCCAATCTCTAAGTGCTTACATCAGACGTTTACTGATTATTTTCGTATAATTCATACCGAGTCGTTTGGTTTGACAACGTAATCAAAGAAAAATTCGCAGAAACGTATTTTCCAGATCGAATTTGTTTTCTCAGATTTAAACGAAACGTATCGAGATTGCCAGCCCTGCGACTTGAAGTTTCCCATTTGATCCGTTTGACCATTGACGCATTGGACATGACGGGGAAAAGTTAGGCATGAAACTCGACACCTACAACGTTATCAAGAAGGAAAGGTGAAGTAAGTACACGAGTGGGAGTTGTAGTCGACCGATGTTGTTCCTGATTGAAAGCCGTCAGCTCTATCCATCAGGAGTAGTGGAGAAAGCAGTCGTGGTATGGCACAGCCTACCCCGAAGCTACAATGGAGGTAGGGAGGAAGCTTGAGGGTTTATCTGGCTTGACGTTTCCCCCGCGATGTTGCATGCCCCTCGGGACGTAGGGATCTTTTAATTTTAATCGATCGAGCTGACACCGCAACCCATCTCGTTCGTACAGTTGGCGTTTCTCGAATAGTCGAACCCCTCCCTTTGCACCTGGAATCTTGGATGCCCCGACGAACGAGCTTTTTTTCATTACGACCTTAGCCTCAATCACTCCTGCACACTCCGCTGGTACCCTCTCTTCTTCTACTTGCTCGTATCGAAGGTTCGTTGAAGCATGTGCCTATCGGTAGACACGGACGAGCGCGGAGTTGACAAGTGTTGCTAGCTTTGTCTTCGTTGATGAATCGATATCGGGATAAAACGTATTGTGGATGGAGAGCAGTGATCCAGTTGAGGTGACGAATGTCGTCAATTACGTATATAGTCACTGATGTCTTCAATGACATTCCGGTGTTAATGTTTTCAATTGCATTTTGTAGAGGTGTTGATATCTTCAATGTCTTTCTGTATAGGTGTTTACGTCTTCAATATTTATCTATAGAAGTGTTGATGTCTTCAATGTCCATCTGTAGAGGTGTTGATGTCTTCAATGGCTTTCTGTAAAGATGTTTATGTCTCCAATGTTCTTCTCTAGAAGCGTTACTGTCTTCAATATCTTTCTATAGGGGTACCCGTGTCCTTAATTCCTTTCTGTAGAGATATATTGATGTCTTTCCTATAGAAGTCTTGATGTCTCCAATGTTTTTCTCTAGAAGTATCGATGTCTTCAATTCTTTTCTACAGAGGTATTCGTGTCCACAATACCATACTCCAGAAATATTTCCATTTTCGACGCCAGACTGCCAACGTTCATGGTGTCAGTACCTGCCAGCATAGATGGCCCTACTGATTTCAACTCGAGTCAAAACTATCTCTGGAAAAATTTACCAACGGAACCATTGCGATACCGATTCATGCTAGTGATCTCCTATTAAGATCAACCAACCACAAGGTTGATAGGCATTCCTGACATAAAGACTCATCAATATCATGATTGGTAATCTCAATGGCAATTATAACCTCAACTTGCAGCATCACCACTAACGTCACTCTATCCAACAGCCAATATCGTCGCTGACGCAAATGCAACAACGCATAAAAAATATCCTCGGGAGTCCATAAACTGATTTACAATTCTAATTATCCCGAGCATCATTCAACCCCACCCCCATAGTGTTTCTCACGTGTTTAATCCTTGTCGCTCTCTATAATCGAATCAGCCCAGCCGAGCTATGTCGTCAATTTTTTCATAATCATAAACAAGGCAGTCGGTAGGCTCGTAGGAAGCCTGCGTGATCCGTCATACACCTATAACAACCGCTGGAACGAGGGGGCGAACAATAACACGTTGAACAGGCCTTGACGGAAAGTGGTGGAGTTCGACAGGATTTTCGACCCCTCGGGACTAAAACAAGGCTGGCTAAATGGCGAAAGGGGTGAAGGTGTGTGCGTCACTTGGCGATGTTGACGCTCTCTCAAACCACGACCCCCCCCACCAAACCTACGCGACTTTCAACCGGACTGGAAGAACCCGATGACGAGAGAGGGTTTCAACCCTCATCCCTTGTACTCGGGCAGCCATTAATGAGGTCACTACAACAGGAAAGGATAATGAGGATATCATGGATGGTGGCTCGTGTATGAGGATCGACAAGATGATATCGCCACTGGGAATTCGTACGACGACTACCAACCCTCAACATCCCCCACCCCCAATTCTCAACCCTCTCAGAGTCAACCTGGGACGAAGCCTCGTTCTATCTTCCTCGAACCTCGAGTACGATGACGGATTCTAGGCTTCTCGTGTCTCAGACATCTCTCGAGGTCTCTTCGGGGTGACCTTGGCTCGTCCTTTCTTGAATTCTTGACGACGAACCGAGTCAAGTACTCCCACTTTCCAACTTGTTTTCTCCGTTTTTACTCGGCCAGTCTTTAAACAATATCGCATCTTCGGCTCACCGATGTATCGTGCAAAATCCAAAATGGCGTACTACTCGCCGGAAGTCCATGGGGAAATTTAGATCCGATGAGGCACCGCCAGACACGGATGAGGGATTACAGGAACGCGTCGAGGGTAGCACGGAAAGTTTCTCGATTCATCCTCCTCCTCCCCCCCCCCACCCTCCAACCTCGCGTTCGAAGAAAAAGCGTAACTGGTCACGAACCTTCATCGGGGGGTGAAAAAAAGTTTACGTCATAACCCCTTGCGATTCTCCTCATACGAATATTCACAAAAAAAATTCTGCAGTACTGAAAGAAAAATGGCTGCGGTTTCTGGATATTTCTTACAATCTAATTTCACGAGCACCCTCGATGGTTAAGTTGGAATTAAAGTAAGTCTAAAAATGGAAACCACTTTCACACTTCCAACGATGTTGAGGGGAGCTTGAGGGTATTGAAAATAATTAATTACGAATTCAAGAGGTACGTCGTTATAAATTCCAGCTATTTTTATAACGAAAGGTCAATTTCGAATGTTTAACCACCTATATGAAATTCACCAAAATCAAATGTGGCAAAATTCGTAGCGGAGTCTTATTAGGATTCAAGGAGTGACAGAGGGAAAGAAAGACAGCGAAAGAGGGAGGGAGGGGTAGAACGATGGTCGAGTTTTATCGGGCGAACGGGACGGCGTGGGTGTAAAAAAAAACCACGACAAATTCGATCATGAATAATGTATCGTACACTTCAGGTATCAACACCAGGGATCCACCTTTGGGCGTGTCCGATTTCTCGTATAAATCCACACAGACGGATTTATAGTGAAAAAAAAGGCATAATCAGGATCCAATCTTGTTCGGCTGAACATATATATGCGTGTATGTCCATGTAGTGATATTGAGTCATACCGTGATACAAAAAACCACCGGGGTTAAAATATAACGAGGATATCGATTGGGACCATATAGCTGCGAAGACGATGAAGAACATTAAAGATACCGAAGAGAATACAAAAGAATAATTATACATATATATATATACATGAAAAAGAATAGAACTTCAGCTCCGAATACACCTATAATTATTTATAAATATGAATATCTATAAAACAGTAACATCAATGATTATTATAATCAATAATATTAATAAATGACATTAATTAATAAAGGAATAATATCGTCATAATTACCAATCGCTAATTATCATTGTATTCAGCGTTTATAAAGATGTTTCTCAGTTATGCATAAACGGTGTTAATTATTATATTGAATAAAATATTAATTAGCTGATACTTCGAATTAACTCATTACGTTGATCAATATGCAGCCTAATTATTATAAAATGGTTGAAAACGTTTATCTATCATTAATACACTTAATGTTAATTTTTATATTAAATAAAATATGAATCAACCCGATAAATCTACAAATCGATTGATTATACTCATCAACAATACGAATTGATATGGTCCAACGTAACGAAACCGTAATAACTAGCCAATAGTTACTATCAGCATATCCGGCTCGGGCCAAGACACTTCGCGAGTCAAAACATCCGCGGATGTTTTTCCCCCATACGTATTGGTGTCAATGTGCCCCAGATACTTGAATGTACGTTTGCGAGAAGTCCGGAAGTGAATGGAGGATGATGTAAATGCACCAAGACCACAAAAGTTTCAGACAAACTTTTCATGCTCGTGGACGATTGTGGACTCGACGACAAGAAGAAGAACGAGAAGGATGGACGTTTGGCTGGAATAAAGTTTCCAGGGTAAATCCCCTAGCCGAGTTAACCTAAAAATGGTGGATGCGGGGCTCTCCCAAGCGAGGCAGGGCCGAGTGCAATTTTTCTTTCCTTCCGGGGTAATGCGCTCGATGAAAAGCAGCTTCGAGCTCCGGAGTTTACGGACACACGACCCTCCGGGGCTCGCAACAAATCGATATGTAATTATGGCCGAGGATGTGTTCGAGTGTGCGCGTTTCTGTGTGTAGGTGTGTGTGGAAGCGCGCTGGAAGGAGGGTCGGACGGAACGAGCAACATCCCCGGGTTCCGCATGTCTGGATGACTCCAGCCTGGAACTGGACAAACGAATATATCCAATGGGAAAGTCCAGCCCGCATTAAATCCCAAAACCTTTCGAAGGGTCAAACTTTTGCGCCGTCCGTGGAGTACATTCCCGTGATTGTGGCCGAGTTCTGGAGCAGCCCTTTTCCTCGACCCCACTTAACGTCTGGTCGACTGGATAATCCAAGGTGGAAAGCAAAAATGCCAACGGAACAAACATAACAGTTGCGAACTTGTCCCCGAGGTTGACTGAGATTTATAGCCTGTTTTTATTTTTTTAGAATTTTTAGATACTTCTAGGGACTCTGAAATATTTTTAGGGTTATTTAGAAATTCTCGGGAATTTTCAGAAGGTTCAGGAATTTCTTTTTTTTTATTGCTTAAATATTTTATAATATTTAAGCAATATTAATATATTGCTTAAATATTATACAGTTAAATCGCTTAAATATTATAAAGCAATATTAATATATAATATAATAATATTTGAGCTCAAAAATTGCGGAAATATTTTAAGCAATTCTTTTTAACGTCTAGGAATTTTCAGCATTTTTAGGAATTTCTACGAATTTTCAAGTTGTGGAAACCTTTTATTGAAATTCTAAAAGTACGAGATATTTTTTTTTGAGTACACCTACTACAAGCAGTAGCAACTCTTTATGACGTGGTCAGTTCTAGTAACTTTTTTAATAAGGTTATATATTTCTAGTAGATTTCTAGTCAAGTTATTGGAAGTTCAATGAACTTTGTTCCGAGAAGCAAAACTGGATTTGATTGAAGTTCTACGTTTGATAACGATCGATGAAAAACTAGGGGTCGCTCTTAGAATTTGTTGAAAACTGAAAATCAATGAAATTACTATTGTATTTTTAGTAAATTTTGGTTTGCAAGTTAATCTTACGGCAGTTTTAGAAAGTCAGCTTTGCATTACTCAAAATGTCTAAATATTCAAAAAATACCCAAAAAAAACTGCTGAGAATTCTTCGAAATATTTCAACGTACTTAGAGATATCAAAAAGACTCCAAAAGTTCTCAATAATTCCTAGTAATACCTACGATAAAATGTATCTATCCAAAAAAACCCTAGAAGTTCACAAAAATCTTCAAAGTTCCCAAAAACAGCAGGAAATTGTTAAAAAAAAAAAAAAAAATACGTATAACCGATAACTGGTGGGTGGTATCGAAATCCAATAAAAACTTTAAGCTGCTAGGAGTCGGCAGGAGGATTCAATAGTCTTCCAAGTAACTTTGAATTAGTAATTACAATAGGAATTCAAGTTTCAGAGATCAGTAAAGGCTGGAAGGTTTTCTCGAAATCCGAGGAATCCTCTGGTATCCTCCTTGACCTTCCTCTCGGTATGGTCCTCTTTTTCAACGTTCCCGGAGTAGTTCGGCTTTCCATCAAATTTTTTTTCAGGCTTCCTCATTCTTGCGACCGGATCGCCAACGTCGCCTTTTCTTTCTCGGCCGGGCAATTCCATCTTGACTACACGCTTAAGCGATATCTCTTCTTCCGCCTTCCTCTCTTGGCTCATCATTTACTCGGCTGATCTTTCGCGTCCCTCTTCTTGCAGCGAAGCAGCCCACTCTTCCCCCGCCCCCCCCCCCCCCCCCCCCCCCCCCCCCCCCCCCCCCGGCCACTCCTTTTCCCATTCCTCTCTTTTGCGCCCACTACGCTGGCCTCGGCTTTCATCCCATCTTTTGTTGTCGCGCACCCCAATTCATTCCCTTCTCCGCCATCTTGACCCTCATTGTCGCTGAGAGGAGCACACCAGAAAATATCGCGCAGCGTCTTCACCGAAGAACCGAGGATATCCGTGACCATCTTATGATTGGAGAGTTCGAGGGATGAGGGTCAGGCGGTATACGTAGAAATATTGAGGATGGTTGGTGACCACACGTGTGTGAAAATTCTCCGATCGATATCGATCTCCGTAAATATTTAAAATGGCGGACGTGAGACGAAAGATCAGCCATTTCCGTCCGCGTGTGAATTCGCGTGTAAAAACGGTTCGGAATATCCAAGACTTTTCGGAAGCCGTTGTTGGCCTCCTCAATATTTATGAGCGAGGAATATTCAAACGAAATTTCGTTCTACTCGTGTTCAAGGTGGATGAGGCAGTCTCCCCCCGATCCTGGTGTCGAGAAATTCTCGTCGTTTCGTTGAAGAAAAGCTGCCCGAGGACGAGCTCGAGTGGCTGACGCGTTGTTAAGAGTCCACGAGGGACTGTTGATGTCTTTTCACCCTCATAGTGTTGGTCCACCCCCTAGTGTCCTCGTAGTAACCAAACCCACTTCCGGTTGACCAAGAACGACGCTCGAATTTTTCCAAAATCCTTTGACGCAGGAGGGCCCAAGGTAACTCAGCGAACCAGTTGTTTAATACTCTTTTATTCGGTTGATCGAACGCGACGTTCGTCGCGTAGCCGTATCACGCCACATTCTGGAGAACCTATTCAAAACGTTCCTGGCTATTGGGACTGAAAACCCCTTTCTTTTTGCCCACATGCCAGCGCAGACAAAAACAGCAAAACCCACCAGGGCGCAGAGAAACTGTCCAAAACTTTCGTACTCTCGAAACCAAAACGAAATGACAATTTTCGTGTTTTTGACTCCCTTCAATCCTCCGGCCCTCATCGTACGCAACCCTTTTTCCGCTATCACGGGGGATGATGCAGCGGCGAAATATTTAAACCAGTCTGATGCCCGAGGCTAATCTCTGATGAGAAACCTCCTCTCCTCCTCATAAGGCCTTTCGTTGACGCTCCATAACTAAGAAGGACGAAGGGTGAAGGGAGAAGGCCCTTCGGACATTGGTGGTCTCACTGTTCACCGGTCGCAGCCAGCGGTCACCTGTCCTCTCGATCTTCCTAGCCTATTCAGGAAACTCTAACCGTCCCTCTTTCACTCTCTCTCTCTCTGGTTCTCTTGTACTTCGTACATTCCTTCCGACAGCGCGTCAACACGGTGCAAAGCTGGCCAAAGCCCCATTCACGAAACGCACGTACACTCACCTACCGAGACCGGAAATGTGAATAAATTTCAACATCTGGCTGCACAATGTGAGGAAAGTACGCGGTACTGTCTCTGGCCTCATGTTTTATGTACAGCGACCAACTTGGCCGTTGAGTTTCGGGGAGGAGGAGGAGAAGGAGTAGGGAGGAGGGGTGAAGGGGAGGGGGGAGAGGTCGAAGAGAAAAGATAAGAGGAGGAGGAAGACACGTCCCGCAATCGCCCTACTGAATTTCCCACGAAATACAACTTCGTGCGAGGTCAGTGTGGGTGTATGGTTTTTTTGTCTTTCAGTGACTGCAAGACGGTACCTTCCGGTTCTTAGGAAAAGTTTGAGCTGTGTTTATTTTTTTTTGCGATCCAAGTTCGTTGCGAAGCTCTCCCGTACCTTTTCGACGATTTTTTAATGGAAATTTGAAGTTTGAGAATGTGAAGGATTGTTCGTTTCGATTCTGGGTAAAGTCAATGTTGTTGAATCGTTCTTCGTTTCGTTTGTAATTTGATTCCAGATTTTGCTTTGCGAGGATACTGCCGGTGATTGGGTGCTATTTAAAATATCGTTGGGATTATCGAGCTACGATGATACAGTGATTTGTTGCGAATTTTTTTAGGACCGCGATTTTTGGACGGAATTGATTGGAAAGTAATTTTGATGGTGTTCGATAAAGATACAAAAGTACTCAACGATCGGCAACGGTTGGTAATTTCAATTGGTAATCGACACTAGCAGTTGTAGTTACTAATTATTGGGGATGGATGTAATTGTAGATTATACTTGTTCGTAGTAATTGGGGTTAAAAGTAACTGATAATATCTCTAGTTAGTAGGAATTTTTAGTAGTAATCGTTGGTAATTTAAGTGATTCCAGTAATTTTCAGTAATTCTTAGTAACTCTAGTTAACAATTTGGACTAGACGTAGTTATTAGTACTTCGAAGAATTCTAGTAATATCTATTCATGCTAGTTAGTTATTGGAATACTAATTCTAGTTCGCAATTGGGGCTAGTAATAATTGTTAATAATTTTGGCTAATACCTCTCCGTTTCTAGTTCGCAATTGGGGCTGGTAATAATTGTTAATAATTTTGGTTAATACCTCTCGGTAGTAATTGAACTAGCAATTCTAGTCATTAATTGGAGCTAGTAATGCTAATTCGTAAATTTGTTGGTAATTGAAACTAGCAGTCGTTACAAACAATTACGACTAGTACTTTCATTCAGTAATTATAGCAAGTTACAATTGTTAGTAATCCGGATGATTATAATGATGGAGTAAATGGCTCTCATTTATTAATTGGGGCTAGTAATTCTGGTTACTAATTATTAGCAACTCTGTTTGTTAATTGGGATATTTCCAGAAATTCCCCATAATTGCAATTACTAGTTGAAATAATTCTAGGAATTGTTAGTGATTTTAGTTGTTAAATTGCAGTGGTGTTAATTACAAACCGATGTAACACTAGTAATCTTTAGTGATTTTAGTTACATCAGTTTGTAATTAATAGGGTATTTTAAACAACTACTTGTTATTCCAATTAGTTATTCTAAATATTGTTTGTAATTTTAGTAACAAATTGTGAAGTGATCATAATTAAAAACTGATTCTAGTATTCTTTAGTAATTCTAGTTACTCAATCTAGTTACTTTCAACGATTGCTCGTTATTCCAATGTCCAGTTGGAGTAATCCTACAAATTGTTAGTGATTTTAGTTACGAATTGAGACAATTCTAGTTACAAACTGAAAATCGTACGCACGAGTTATAACAGTTACTAATTGGGTCCAGTAATCCCTAGTTTATAGCGTTCTCACGCCCTTCGTTGTGACTCCAACCCAAACAATCCTGAACAAATCGCGGATCCAGGTACATTTCTAAAAAGACACAATACGACCTAGAATTTTGGTATTTTCAAAAAGTTATTACGTAATATTTTTTTTTCGTCCGCAAAATCACTGGAAAGTGTAAGCCAACCTGAAATTCTTTACGAATCGTCGCGAACGCGTTGCATTTTGAGGAGTGTACGCCAAGAGCGGAAGAACATCCGGTGTAATCTTCATCGGTGGAATAAAAAGTCACGTGATCCGTTTGGAAGCCGGAGCGATGTTTGGGGTTGGAAAATCGTGTGGAGAAAGAGAAACTGGCGGCGTGAACGCGAGGCAACGTATACACGGGGCGTGTTTTAAGCTCGTGGAGAAGCTTGTTAGGGCTCCGAAGCACTTGACAGGGCTTAACGACTGCAGTTTGAAACAGGGTTGGAGAGAAATATAGAGAGAAGGGGGGGGGAGGGGTAGTTACCGGTCGTAGGTACGAGAGCGAGTAAACAAACGCGTGGCCGGGTTGTACGTGTAGAGCCCGATCAACAAGTGTCGCGAATGAATCGGACCGCTTAATTTCCATACGAACAAGCGAAACATCCACCCTCGTTACAATCGTCAAAATAATTATATCGTAACTCCGAGTTCTTGTGAATATTCGTCGGCTCTCGAAAATCATAAATTTGAATAAACGCGGGCAAAACATATATGTCCGGATTAGGTGGATAGTGGCGCCATGTGTAGATCCCGGCGTAACTGTGAACTAGACTAGTAACCCCAAAATGGCGGATAAGCATAAAACGTCGACAATCGGACATTCGTTTCAAGTTCCATTATCGCGTTTAGGATTAATCAAATTAGTGAACCAGGAAACTCGAAATGTACTCACCTCGTGGAGTGTATCAGGGCTGTCAGTAACACCACCAACGGCAGCACTCCAGGCCACATAGCGGCGGCCTGAAATCAGATGTAATTTCATTGCTTTCTCGAATCACGTGACTACGAGTCAAGACCTAGAGAATAAAGGAGCCTTAACGGAATGACTTTTCGAGGAATTAGGAGTGTGCTGGTTTGGGTTCGTTTGGGTTTCGGTAATGGTTTCTTGGAAATGGATCGAGTACACTCTGAGAAAATTAAAATTCAATATAAATAGGATTTTTTTAAATGAAATAAGTTTTTTTATTTCCGTCGGCGAATACTACGATACTATTCGTCGTAAATATATTTTCTTATTGGCTTCGGATATCGTCGGCAAGAATTATATATGTTTGAAGCAAATAGATAAAAATTTAATTTCATTACATACTTTTTTGAACGTGTAAAAAATATATTTGAATAAATGTATATGCTTGAAATAAGTAATCATATATTTTATTTAAATATATATATATATATATATACTTTTGTAAAAAAACACTTAAAAAATGTTTCAGAATATATAAATGTTTATTTAATTACGATACGTGCCGATTGATAGTTTCCCGTTTTTGAAAAAAATCGAGATCTAGGTGAGTCCCTCCATTTAGAGTAATTTCTTTTTACGATTGACTGCCAAAAGTTTTTTCTCAGATGAAACCCAATAAACGATTTATACAGAATAAATAAAGTATCTAATTATTAAATGATATTGGCATTAATTTGACGGAAATAAATACATTTATTTGATATAAACAATTGTAAATATATAATTCACTAGGAAATATTTATTAATACGAAGAATTTAGATGAACCAAATATCGAAAAAATGAAATAGACTCAATCTGTCAATATCATTTTTTTTTCTCAGTTTAGGGGTTTCTTTCAAAATGATTCAACGTCCGATGAAGGACAGTGAGTATACAAGGTCAGATCGGTTCGTTTGGGTTTGAAATTGGGAAATTCTGATTTCGATACAAATCGACCGGTAGCTTGACTCCAAATGATTTTATCTTCAGTAAAGGACAGTTGATGCGTTTTCATTCGGAAAGTTCTGGACAGTGGTGGAAATAAAAATGGCAATTTTTTTTTTTCAATGAACGGCTCGAGTGGGGAAAACGAAGATCGAAGGGACTTGTGAAGCACGGAAATGATGGAGGTCGTACATCATGTTTCGAAAGCCTCTCACGTTGAAGTCAGACGGGGCCGGGAACATCGGGAATCGTAATGTATTACTTTTCAAGGAGGAATCAAATCGATACAGCGAATCCTCTTAGAAACGGTGATACCGGAAACGATTTCCGGGATATCGGTAACGGAGGATTTTGCGGTACTGCCATTGTCATAAGTGGCGAAGAATTATAGAAAACTCGTGGATCTTATAAATGGACAAAAGTTCTGCTTTTCGTGACACGATCGACGTAAAATTTATATATACTTTCGTTATATATAAATTTTACTGATCTGCCAGGAATTCTAGAAGGAAACCCCGTAAAAAATGATTCGTTTTTGACGAATCAGGAAATTTATTAATGGCTGTTTTTTTTATTTTTCTACTACTCGCATAATGCATATTTCCAATGATTATCAGAAGCATATGAAGAAAAATGGAGTCAAGAAAAATATTCTCTATCGCAAAATTCTCCTCGCAAATATGAAAATCGGCGAAAAATCGGCAACGGAATATTTTCACAAAATTTACGAATATCCTGAAAGTGTTCAGGGTTTATCGATCGGAAGCAAAGATCGGCGATATTTTCTGATCGGCCAATAATTTACCGAAACGAATACCGATTTATTTTGATTTCTCGCATAATGATGGAAATCACTATCATGAAGAACAGTTGAAAGAATAAACATTTCACTACCCCTAGATACTCACTGTAAAAATTAGAGGAGGTTAAAAACGGGAAAAAATCAGACAAAAATTTGCCATCGAAATAATTTCACAAAATTTACGATTTTGCTGAAATCGCTGACAGTGGGGTATGTCTTTGAAAGAAGTGTTACCGATCGTTATCGATCAGCCGATCAACGGCCAAAAAAACCAAAACCGAATATTCTTAAACAATATACAAAGACACTCAAAGACACGAACTTTACCGATCGATTTACTGCCGATCGGTAAAAAAAATATATTAATGAATGAATAAAAATATAATATATAAGTATATATATAATATACAATACGAATATCCGTAACCGAATATTCTCAAAAAAACGTACAAATGTGATCCTAGACAAAACCGTTGCCGATCGGCGAATCAGTGACGAATCGGCAACGGCCGATCTTTCCGTGAAGTGTTCGTCGTTATTCATTGCATCGGCAAAAAAGCGGAAAGACAAATATTCTTAAAAAATGCGCAAAGCCACGACCGTTACCGATCGTTACCGATCGTTACCTCTCAATTCACTGCCGATCGGAAAAAAAAAATAACCGTAACCGGATATTCGTAAAAAACGTACAAACGTACGTACTCCAAGACAAAAGCGTTGCCGATCAGTGAAACGGTGACGAATCGGCAACGGCCGATCTTTTCCTGAAGAGTTCAACGCCGTTCATTGAAACGGCATAAAAACCGAAACCAAATATTCTTAAAGAATACACGAAAATACTCAAAGACACGATCGTTACCGATCGTTACCGATCGTTACCGATCAATTTACTGCCGATCGGTAAAAAAAACCGCAACCGAATATTAAAAAAAAAAACGTACAAATGTACACCAAGGCAAAAGCGTTGCCGATCGGTGAATGAGTGACGAATCGGCAACGGCCGATCTTTTCCTGAAGAGTTCAACGCCCGATTCGACAAGCTCGTTGATCCTCTTCAATTTCCTTCTGCCCCTTGTATCTCGGAATTATTGAACTCCCATCGGAACAATAGAAAAAAGATAGCTGAGAGTACCGAGCGTCCAGGGTGAAGATGCCGTGCGGCGGGGGGGGGGGGGGCGGGGGGGGGGGGGGGCGGGGGGGGGGGGGGGGGGGGGGGGGGGGGGGGGGGGGGATGTATGCCGGTTGTTCGAAGGAAAGGGCCGAGAACTACGACGACAACCCTACCTGCGCCGAGGGGACGCGCGCGCGTTTGCGTAAAATCAATACAATTCCAGAGTGCGAGAGAGGGAGGAGCGGCCTGACAGACAGAGGGGGGCGGGGGAAGGGGTGGGGGTTGGACACGTAGATAAGTAACTTTACGCCAATAAATCGTGAATTAAATCGAGTTAACGGGAACGTGACTTTAATTTCCGAAAAAGCCAACAGATTGATCGTCACCTCTTTCCGTGGCATTTCCGCGTCTTTTTGCCTCAGCCCCCCCTCCCCCCACCCTCGGACTCCACCACTGCTCGGCTGTCCGGCTGATCGAACCATCGGCCGATTCGCCCTCCGACAACCCTTATCTATTTTCATCAGGAAATTGACGCCGGTTTGTATCACTCTTGACAACGCTTTTTCTTCCCCGAGCACACCTCCCCTCTTCACTCCCCTATGCAACGTCTCATGTCGATTTCTCCGACGGATTCGAATATTTTTTTTTCCGTTGAAAAATCGATGGGGTAGAATGATCACCGAGGATAAAATTTCGCGGTAGTGATGGGGTTCTCTCGAGTCCGATCGAGCTACCAGCCTCGGGAATGTTAGTATTTATTTTTATCACACATTTTCGATGACCCAAAATTTTGAAAAATTAAAAGAAAAATTGTGTCTAGTTACTTTCATTTTATAATTCAGTAATAATTGCAAAAAGAAATTTATATTGTCGAGTATTATAATTTTAGAATTTTTTTAAATTTTAGAATTTTTTAGAATTTTAGAATTTTAGAATTATCATTTTTAGATTTTTTTATAAAAATGCAATTGTATTGTCAAATTAAATATATATATATATATATATATATATATATATATATCTTTTTTTTTTAACTAATAAAGTAATAGTACAAAATAAAATTACTGTTAGTATAATTACGAGGAATGTTTTTTTGAAACTTTGTGTAAAGATGCGAATCATTTTCCAAAGTGATCGCAGTGGTCGTTCGTCAACTCTGGAACTTTGAGTAACGATAACTCGATAATTTATTCACCTTTTTCGAGAAAAAAAAAAAAACACGAAGGTTGACAAGAACAGGTATCAACCGTGGGTAAACCTCAAGCCTCGTCAACCTGATACACCCGTAACGAAAAAAAAAAAAAAAAACCAAGCTAGTTTTTGTGATGCTAAGGGTATGCAGGGCCGTTTCAACCCCTTCTCAATTTCCATCCCTCGGTTTTTCCCCGGCGGCAATTTCCCTCAGGCTTTGCACCTAAGAGGTTTCAAGAAAAACCCCGTTGTATGAAACACTCCGAAAAAGGTTTCACCGACTATACGAAGACGCGATTCAATCCACTAGCCTAAAAAACATCTTCGGTAGGATCCCGATACGGAAATATTCTTCCGGGGGGTTGAGGCGATGCAAAAAAAAAAAAGAAAGAAAATTCGGGATGCTTTTGTTTTGCCATATCTCTCGTTGCCGCGGTTCGCACGTTCTTACCGGTTTTCCCGAGTCGAAACCATCCCCGCGCACCCCCCATGTCCCGCGCAAACCTCTTCATTTTCTTTCAACCCCTAACCACCTTCAACCCAACCCCCAATCCCAAGATCCCTTCTCATCCTCTTTCAACCCCCTTTTTCCTCCCTGTTCTCAGCGCCACCCCATCGGCCAACCAACCCTCCCCCCACCCCACTCCATTCCTCGACCGGTATCATCCCTCTACCCTCGCGTGTACTCGAGACTTTGGGGCTCTGCTGTGTTTTTCTTTTGCCAACTTCGACGAGAAACGACTCGAGTTTCGCTCTCTCGTGTACCAAAACACTTTTACGGAATCATTTTTCAACGTGAGCCTGGGACGAAACCATCCCCTATTTATATATAGAAGATACGAAAGGGCGAATGTGTATATAGACGATACTTGTCGAGTGAGCCCTCCGCAACTATTACCCCCCCCCCCCCCTTTGGCCCCCGTTCTGGAGCCATCTGTTACCCGACTCGTTAAAATAACACGGGAAAGTTTGTGTAAACTGATGTTGCTTCAGCTTCCGCTACCCACTTGCCAAGGGAGGATGAAACGATGAGAGAAGAATCGAGAGTAAGAGGAATGGGGAAGGGAGAGGAGGTTGTGGGGTAGTAGAAAAACGAAGGGGAGGGGTTAGAGGTTAAGAGGAGGGTGTTTCGAGGCTAAAAGGGCGAAATAAAAAATGTTTATCGTGGACATCCCTGAAAATCGAGAATGTATTTTTTTTTCTTTTTTTGGTTTGGTGAATGTTCGAGTTTGGAGAAAGGGGAGGAAAGAGAGAGGGAGGTTCCCTCGTTGTAGAAGGGAGGGACGAAAAATCGTGAATTTTGTTGAAAGATTTTTTTTTTTCTGTCGGGGATAGATTTTTGTTTGGGTTTGTGGTAACGAAGGGCTTTGGAAAGCGGTTCGACAGGGTGAAGTGTGGAGTAGTCCAGCGCGATGAGAATTTGAGAATAAGGGTTGGAAGGAAAAAGGAATAAAGTACAGGGATGTCTCGGGAGCGGAGGTTTCAGCTTCGTTGAAATAGTTGAGAGGTTCATCCCCATCAGTGGCTTTTCCTCCCGGCTTGTACTGTCCAGGAGTTTTCTTTTTTTTTTGGGACGTTTTTTTTTAGTTACAAGCCACGTTAGGGGCGGATACACGCGCTCCGGAAGATATATTCTGGGCGTTCATCTTTCCGAAGAGGATATCTCATTCTCTCGACGTTACGTGTAATCGAGAGCCTGCTTAAACTAACGTCTGGACCTTGGACCTGTTCCCTCCTGGGAGATCGACAAGGGAATCCTCGCGGTGAAATTTCCAGCCTTTTCCGAGAACCCTTATCCTCTTCACTGATAGTCCATTTTTACTCCCGGGCGATTCACCGCGGCCCTTCGACCTTTAAAATTCACTCGGCCCTCTCTACTTCCGGGAACCCACTACCAGTAATTTATCACGAGTGTATTATTCACGAAGATAATCCAACCGAGTGGAAAGGTAACGCAAGAAGCGCGTGTCCCGAGACGCCATTTTGGTTCCGTCCAAAAACATTTTTACCACGTTTTTGTTCGATACCTGACTCATAATTGAGAATGTGGATATTAGAAAGTGAGGAGTATTGAATTTTTCGGGAAACCTACTTTACCGACCACGGCCCTGCGTCAGTTTCCCCGTATCGTACGAGTCAAAAGTATTACGCGATGTTTCTTGGGTTCGGCGATTCGACTTATTCAACCATCGCGGATAAGGAGTGATAATATTGTCGAAGCGAGATTGGCTGGAGGGCAGTTAGGGCAGGTGGAATCTTCCGTGCGATCGCTTATCCAGAGTATAATCTCCAACAATAATAAAGTTCTTATTCGCCATGAAGAAGTTTCATTCAATAACTCGAGTTTATATCCCTCTTGCAACTCCCACCCCCCTCCCCTCTCTTCTTCCTGCCACCGTATTAATCCCGAGCTGAGGAAAAGTTAGGCTCGTTTGTGGCCGAGTCTCTTGAGCAAGAAAGAGAAAGAGGGGGAGAGAGAGATAAAGGGAGAGGGAAAGAAAGAGAGAGTGGGAGTGAGGGAAGCGAGATTTAATCGTTTACACTTTTAGCCCTTTTACGAGATTTGGAAGACCACGTCCAAATCTCTGAAACGTCTTCCCTGTGAGTCTTCCATCGAGTTATAATAATCTATTTTCAAAGGGTATCCCAGTCCCTTGTCGATCTATCTCTCGCCCCCTCTCCCTCCCTCTCTCTCTCTCTCTCTCTCTCTCTCTCTCACTCGCTCACTCACTCTCTGTCTCACTCCCTCTGTCCTCCTTTCTATCTCTTTTGAGCTCCTTGCCTGGGCACGTTGGCTGATCCTTTATCAGGAACGTGATTGCACGAAAATCTCACTCCCTTCCATTTCTCTCTCTCTATCTCTTTTTCGCCCCAATCTCTTCTTTCCCATTTTGTCAAGACACCCCTTAATACTCTTGAATAAAAATGCCACTTGGGGAACGTTTTTTTCTGTTTGACTGTCCGCCCTCAGTCCCTGCCCGCCCCACCGCCCTTCACACCCGGCCGTCTATTATATATCGTTGAACGTGCTTAAGCTGCTGAATTCGTTCTCGGCCCGCTTTGAAGAACGAAGTACGAGGCCTGAGGCGCTATCGGCGAGATGTTCTTCGGCCCTTTTTTTCGTCGACAACGAACGGTCGCGCGTTTCGAAACTGTCATTCGCAAAGCGATCGTTTCTCCGACGAGCTCCTGGCCCTTAAGGGTCAACGCTAGGTTTTGCACGGCATAAAAGGGCCCGGGCCTTCGACTGATTGGCACAAATGTGCCTAAAAAAAAAAGACTCGTAGGGCCCGACCAAAGGGCCCGAGCGTAAATTTTAAGGGCCCAATCCTCGCGTCCCTTCACAAACAACACGCTCACTAAATTTCGTCCAATTCCCTCTAGCGGTTCGGGAGATTTTTTGAAAAAACTCGCGGGGCGTTCGAACCCGATTCAAAATTCGCGCCTTTTCGTCGGGCTTCTCCGATTGGAGAAAGTCCGTCCGGAAGCGCGAGCCGCGGCTGTATGAGAAGTGGACAGATGGTGCCACCGTCGTAGCGGCAAATTCAAAACGGTTTCTTTCCGAAAAGTCGTAAAGAAGACGAGAAGCAAGTGAGAAAGTGAAAAAAAAGTAATATAAAGGAGCGGGAAGAGCGACTGAAACGTTATAAGCCCTATTTGTCGTTGCGAGTCTTGCGGGGTGTGTAAAGATAAATGAAGGGCAAACACTGTGGAACGAAGAGGTCGTGTTATCGCGTCTCTTCCTTCTTTCAGCATAGACGAATGAGATTTTCTCTGTCACCTCGTGCACTACTAACTTTTCCCAAGTATTTTAGAGATGGGAGGTTAGGTATGAAAAGAAGACAAAGATGATTCCCTGGCGATGGTCGGAGGAAAAAAGAGAAAGAGGGTACGCGTTACGAAACATACATTTTGCAAGTCTCCGCGAAGGAACTCACGCGAGGGGAACACCGAATGAAAATGAAATATTGCCTCTCCGGTTGGTTGATCGCCCCACGCGTCATCCACGGAGGAAGACGAGGAAACCTACGTCCTCCTCGATCCTTTCGGGAAGAGACAATTTTTCTTCCCCAAGATCGTTATGGTCACCCTCGCACCTCTCCTTTCTCACTTTGGCTACATGGCGCCCGTAGCTTCAACGAAACGCCGATTCGTTGCTGGGCACGTGTCTTTTCCCACACTCGTATACCCACGCAGATATCTACGTTTATTCAAGAGACGTGGAAGACCCGCGTTGTTGAATGATGATATACGACCTATGGACGTATAAAAATGCCGGAAGTAAAATGCATACGATATATAAATAGCTAATGCGTATGTGTTATGCAAAAACGAAACTTATATTATTATATTTATATAATAAATATAATAGTATAATTATTATATCGTAAGGAAAAATGTTGTAAAAAACTTGTAGTCCAAGTTATACAAATAAAACTCTATTATTATTAGTCTAATAATTATATTTATATTATAATATCATTATGCAATTATTATAATTAAATATAATAATATAGACATATAATAAAGAATATCGACCAAGTCAAATTTCCTGTGATACTATTATTTATACACGCGACGCATTGTTATATTATATAATTAATGTTTCGACGTGATGATATTGTAGCGCTAAATTATTTACAGAAAAATATTATATGTTTTTAACGAGACCCAACCACCACCTGATACTTCGTTATCATCCCTACCCGTACTTCTCCCGTTCAACTAACCCCCTGTTGCTTTCACAGCTGACTTACGCTGCACTATATCCCATTGGGCAAGGGCACGAGGAAACTGTACAAAACCCGCACCGGGATAAACGGACTCTGTATTTTGACTCCATTATACACATACTTTTACTTAATAAAGTATTTAGCAACAATTACTTTAATATATTAATCGTAAATATGTAATAATATAATTATTTGGTTTGTTATTATATTTTATGATATTGTAATAACGATACGATAATTACGTTATGTAATGCATTATGGATGAAATATATAATAATATATACTTTATGTAATAATGATAAAATAGTAAATTTCTGGATATTACTATTTAATATACTCTAGAACAAAGAATTAAAAAAACAAAAATTTTTTTTTCAATTTTTCACGTCATGTTTGGTAATTAAAAACAAATATTTAATTTTGAAACGTATAGATTAAAGTGTTTTTATTTTTTTATTTTTCAAATGATCCCATCAATTAACAGATAAATGTAATATAATAATGGCGTGAAGATCGAACGAGTCATTTATGAATGAGATTTGTTTTAGGCACTTACTTGTACCAAGAGGACGATTGGAAGAGTGCACGAGTTGATCGTTGCAATGCCGGAGATGAACTGATTATTCTATGGGTGACAACTGTCCTATTCAAGCATTGGTCAGTCGTCTTAAATTGGTACAAATGAGAATCACGTGTTCCAGTTAAAGCAAAACGTCATTAAGGCAGAAGAGTCGATCAAGATGGACGTTACGGGACTCTTTAATATTTCCAGAAATAAAATAATTGAAAATCTTAAAAATTCCGAAAACCTTAATTATTTTTGTATATCATACATTCATCCAAAATCGGTAAAATTATTTAATTGTAAAATTGATTATTGATTAAATGATTTTATGTCATGAAGTGCAATGTACGACGTACGATGGAGTTAATTATTGAAATTAAAATTAATCAATTAAATAATTGAATGATAAGATATATAGTAATAACGCATGAGGTATAGAAACAACAATAACATAAGAAATCTCTGAATGTTTATTCTCATTCTTATTTGAAATATGATACAACAAATAAAATAATATCATGAATAATTATAAAACCGTGAGAAAATAATTATATCACACATTTTTTCATTTCTTTGTTAATATACGTGATCAAATAATTATATAGACGGATGATTATGTACCGACAATACAAAACAATAATTTACATAATGCAAAGAATTGTATATAAATACGAAAATAGTGTTAATTACAATTATACATTGTTATTATTATTGATCCATAATGGAATTTCTTTAAATTGGTATTTAATTATTCATTTAAATTGAAATATAATAAATAACAGCTTGTACTTTTTTTTTAAATATACAAAAAGAAAGAAACGTACTAATCGCGTGAAACGCCTGTTAATATGCTCACATACTGTTTATCTAAATAACTGTGTATTCCTATATTGTTTATTTAATTAAATATTGATACATTATTACGAAAAAAATGTGGAGACCAATTTTGACGATTAAATTAAAATTTAATAATAAAATTGACGCACTCAATGCTGACGATATATGAATGTTTAACAAATAAATAATTAATGAATGCACAATTATATAAATAATCAACGTCAAACAATAATAACGAACAGTACGCGGGATTTATAACGTTCCCAACGTTCTCGAGAAATGTCTCGATAATCGTTCTTTCGGCCGTCTCATTGACGGAATCCTAAGGAAGTTAGCCTGTCAACGGAACGCCCGATTGACCCGGCGAACCCCCCCTTCGCTCGGGAGACTGGTAACGACCGAATCGGTATTTGCACGAGCCGATGGTTTCCCTCGGCATCCGAGTCTTCCGAGGACGTGAATTACATCGACTCACACGAGGTAAAAGCACATCCGGCTATGATGAGCAAATACCGCCAATCGGCCACCGCGATGAAAGCCCCCTCGCAAATGTTGCGAACTTCCGGTCTATGGGAAATTGATCGAAGGATAGAGCAAATTGCACTTCCGGCTCGACAAATTGCTCGAACTCGAACGAACCCCTGAATGATTTTCGCGACGGAAGTGTGAAAAAAAACAACAAAAAAATAAACAGTTTGTAAACGTATCGTAAAACATAACCTCAAAAGGGTTGACGTTGGTTATTTTTGTTGGATGCAAACGTAGACGTTTGGTAGTCCCGCGGATATTGCGTGCTTCGAAATAGTTTCAATATCCGGGAATCGATGGGACGCTTGACGACCCAAGTACCCGAAGTTCGTCGATAATAAATCTTGTTAAACTTGTCCCCCACCTCCCTCGGCCACCCCGACGCCGGAAGTTCCACGGTAAACAGGAATTAATAAGGGACGATATCGTTCCTCTCAATTCGTGTCTAAATTATCAATTATCACGGTGTAATTACACACTCGAAGGAAAGCAGCCGAAAATGGAATAAACGAGGAAGAATCTTGCGTTCACAACCCCCTCAAACGAGGAATGAAAATATGAATGTTTATCGCGGACGCGTGATGAAAACTGTAAACGCGCCTGTTTTTATTCACAGCAAGCTTATGCTTTTTTCTTTTTATTTAATTTTCTTTCCGAGCCCCAAGAATCCCTCCATCCCTCAATAGCGTTTGTGGGATCAGTCACGCGAGGGCCATTCACGATGACACGCAATAAACCCGCTCTGTTATAAATCCACCTGCCCCGTCTGACAATCACTTTCCGGATGACAGGTGAAATTCGTTCAATTCCTAAAGAAAATAACCGGTTTCGGTAATCTAGTTCCCCTGATTGAATCTTACCCCTAACGTATGCCCCACCCCTGGCGACACTCATTCGGTTGTCATCGATGTGATCGAACGCCCCAGTGAAAAAGAGATCCCTTTGTTGTTTATTGATGATACGATTGGTGCAATTAGTCGCAGATTGATCTTCGAATATAGGTGACTCCGAGTGTAAGCGTGACTAGTGGGCTTGGTGCCAAGGGAGAGTTGATTCGATACCTAGAAACGAAATCCGGACCGTCATTTTCCAGTAAAAACTGCCTGCGGAGATTTTTAAATGGATTGGACGAGGGTACGTTGGATCGTTCCTCCAGGATCCACATGTATTCCTCTGTTGGTCTTAAAATCCACGCTCCACGATTCAATCCTGATGAAAACGTCATTTGATCTTCGTATAATCCTTACTTTCTTATTTGGTTATCATACGAACCGTATTTGGTCCCCGTAAGATACTCATGGTTTCTCAACCCTCATGGGATTCTCGTTTGGTCGTTTGATTTATCAACAGGATCCTCGTTTGGTCACTCGAATCTCATAGAATTCCCAAATCCTCATAGAATTCTCATTTCCTCGTTTGATCCTAACGGGTTTCTCTTTGGCTCGTTTGAACCTCGCAGGTTCCTCGTTTGGTCATACGATACTGATACCCGCACTGCTGATTTGATCCTAACTGGACAGTCGTTAACCCAATCGATACTCAGAAGACCCACTCCGCTCGTATCATCCTCACATTTCACCCTCATTTTCACGATCATCAACGATCTTCCACAGTCAGGATACCTAGAAACAACTCTCCGGGTCGATTCCGGATGCAGCATCGAAAACTCCAAAAGGACCAATTCTCCAAAGTGAAGGTTTTCCATAAAGAGCTGCCAGCCATTTGAAGTACCGCGAAGAATATGAAAAGATCAAGTAAGCTCTAAAGCCAACCAAATTCAATCACGCCACTTCAGCAGTCTTCTAATTAACGGACCAAGTTCCTCATGGGATCGGCGGCCCGCTACTGAGGTACTTGCCTGTCGTGGCCTTCCGAAACGTTTGGTAGAATGCGGCTTGAACGCGAGGTTGTAGCAACATCCGTGCAGAGATTGGTTCGTTATGCGGTAAACAAGAGCGAAGACAGGAGCGGTCGAAGCCATTGGCTTCGATGAAGAGCTTTTGGCCGAGGGATGCGGCAGAGACAGAAATAGAGAGATGGCATGTGGCGAGGGTTGAAAGAGATGACGAGCCAAGAAATAGCGGAATATCCATCAAGGTCGTCAGCACTTTGTTCACGAGCGGAGCGGTATGTGGGCCTCGTTTTGAGGTTACATATACACACATCCTGGGAGCCGTGAACAGGCTCCGGGGAGAGAGGGTTGGCCGCGATGACGCGCGCAGCAGGAATGTACAAGTGTTAAGGGTAACTGTCGACAAGCAGATCGGGTGTAGCCGCGGCGATACGAGTGACGCTCTTCTATACATCGTTTTCACTCCCAACTACCCGACCACCCAACGAAACTGGCTACAGCCGTAACACGACGGACAAGCCCCCTCCTGGCCGATGATGATTCGTGGAGGAAAACGAAAAACGATAAACGAAAAAAACAAAGAATGATCAGTCCCGGAGGAGGTATAATTGAAGTAGAGCTGACGGCTGAGGTGCACAAGAAACGTTGCTTTCGCGAAGGAGTTGCTGCACCATAAGGAGCCGGCGAGGAGCTACCCGAACTTGTTCGGGACAGGTTCCCGCTCACCGGAACAACTCCCGTTGGTCACTGGGTCGTAATCGGTCGCGCACCAAGTTCCCGGACTGTTCGAACGTTCCCTGACCAGGGATCGATCTCAGCAGTCTATTGGGCCCTACGTGGGTACCCCGGTCCAAGTGTTTTCGAGGACAATAGGGTCTTCGGGTGGTTGGAAGATTTGGTGAAAAGCTGTTCCAGGACGAACTCCACACTAGGAACGTACAGCATTCTTAATCCCATTACCGTCACTTTTTCGTCACACCGGTAAGGATTCAAGTCACCATAGGTCAACAACTGTTCGTAGTATCGGATTGGAAAGTCTTCCATAGACGAAGATGAAAAGGGAGGATTGAGGTGAAGGAACGCGTGTCCCGGAAACCCAACGTAACAACAACAAAGCTCGTTGGAACGAAAAAAAAAAAACAAAAAAAAGTAAGGTTGTAGGACTCACCCGGAGAGGACGAAAATCCTAGGCAATCGAAGCCCAAACGCTCCGCGTTGATGACATGGCGCCCACCGATATTGCTAGCTGATCGTCCAGTTTCGCTCGCCTCCCGTAAAACCGCCGTCCTACCCCGTCGCTCTCGTATCCTGGACTGGCGTAGTCGAGAGAAGGCCTACAGCCACTCACACCGACAGGCAAAACTCTCCTCTCTACCTGGTTGCTGGTGCGCTATTGATCTCGGCCCAGACGAGAACCGACCGAACGACCCACGCAGACGCTTAGCGTTGCCGCGTCGCTTTAGCAACGTGACGTCATTCCAACTCTCCGAAACCACCCCCAGCCCCCTCCCCCTGCCTTTACACCAGCCCAGCCTCCCTTCGTCGTCGGAGCTTCGTCTCCCTCTCCGGCTGGTCTCTCACCTCACCAACCGCGTCCTCTTCCGCCCATCCGCCACAATTCCCGATCTCACCCTTACCTCGACCCAGCCCCCTCCCCTACCACCGAAAAATACAACCCCCCCGAACCCTCCCTCTCTCGCTCCGAGAGCAGTAGACACCCTCGTGTATCCCAATGACGAGGACTTTGCGCCACGTCGAATCATCGATGCCACACGTCTTACTCTCCTTCTCGAAGACGAGCCACCCCTCTTTTTTAACAACCCCTAGGAAACACGATCGATGTATCAATCCCATTGTTTTTCCTTCTTCTTCTTTTTCTTCTTTTGTTCCACATGAAAATCGTTTACGCAACTACCGTTGATGCTCATTCAGCCGGACCGGTTTTTCGCACCCCCGCCGTCACCCCCACCCCCCCCCCAACCCTCACCCTACCACCCCGCAATCCCGGGAGCGCGATAACATCACCCGAATTACCCGAAACTATCATCAAACGGAGGATCAACTCGAGTTTTTTTCCTAGAACGAATCAACCGGGGAAACTAGCCGTCGAGCCGAACCACCCTTGACGGCCCTTAGCCCTTACGCTATTGGGGAAAGCCTCGCACCAATTCGCAGCTCCTCGATGCGCAGGGATGAAAATCTTTCCCGCGAACAATTACTTTTTCTTTCGTCAGACCCTTCAACCCTTTCAGAAGTTTAAGTGCAACGACGCACTTGAAAAATTCACACGCAGCGGACGTTGACGAAATTTGTGCGCGTCTTCGACGTTCAAGTTTTGTTTATTTTTTTTTAATTTTTTTTTTTGTAATACGCGTTACCGGAAAGTACACTTCGAGGACTGAAAAAGGCTGACTAACCGAAATTCTAATACACTCGGATACCAAACTCGAGGCTGCATAAGTTCCGATTAATTAGTCGATACGACTCTGGCACGGATTCAAGATCGTATTAGAACGAAAATAGGGCGCGCACCTGGCCCAGATGAAATATCCGAAACGTGCCCACCCGGGAAGAAGGCGCCTTCGGTTGCACCAAGTATTTGCTCTCAAAAATAAATTGCATCCGGGATAACCAAATTTGCTAAAAATGGCTTGGCAAAATCCTTCGGAACAATTCCCTCCAGCAACCGTATTTTTTATTACAATTATTTATTTATATTAAAGGTTCACAATAAAAATTAGTAAAAAAAAAATTTCCACCAGTCAGGACTTGTTCGTATATTTATAAAAATAACTTTCAAAAATCACAACCTGTCATCCTCTTAATATAGAAATTAAAAAAAAACGCTCAAAACAGGGTTTTTTAAATCATGTACTTGCGCACAAGTTTCACGTGGTTTAGAATTTATAAAGTTTACTTAGAAAAAATATGAAAAATTTTGAACGCCAAACCCATCCGGTCAGGGATATTTTTTTGGAATTTGATAAAATTCGTGCAACGTTGTTTTTCCCCTAAAACGTTCGATTGCTAACACCAACCCTATACTTGATGCACTTAAGAGTTGAATTTCGGAAATTCCCATTTTAGTCCAACGCTAAACTATTTTTTATCCGTTTAGATTTAATTATCTAGAAAAAAGCGAAGAAAAAAAAGATAATAAAAATTCGAATACTTCGTTGCGCTCGAGTGCATCAGCTGGGAGCAAAAAGAAAAAAAATTGTATCGACCCTCAGAATTTCGAATGATTGCCAAATTCATATTCAGCTTCAAGGCTAGCCAATTTTTTTAGATCCTCGAGCCAGCAATGTTCCATCAAGGTGGCTGAAGCTTCCATGAAAAAAAAAAAAAAAAAAAAAAAAAAAACATTTTTTTAAACGGTTGCACCAGATTAGTACTCATTAGATTTAACGAGATTGAAGCTGACAATTTTCGGTATCTTGTTGGTTCGCTCTTATGCAGCACCCTTCTGTTCGTTCTCATGCGAAGAGGACGAGCTCGTAAATACACGCGAGTCCATGGCGATCCTTTGAAAGGCTCCTCGCCAGTCATCAGGATGCATCGTAAAGCTCCTCGACACGCGCGCTCTTTATTCATAACCAAACGAGGCCAGAGATCGCCACTGCACATTTTATTATTTATTTTTATATTTTTCCCGCACTACCGTACGTTTCCTTTTTTTTCCGTTCCATACCCACGATAAAAATAAAATCCTCGTTATGAAGAAACAAGCAATTAAAAATTCAATGGAAACCATCTGGCGTGCATGACTTCCGGTACGCTTACGACCTCTGTGCTTTGCTCCCCGAAGAGATACGACATACCTGGGATAAGAAAAAAAAAATACTTTCTTTTATATCTCCATCTTTCTGAACTTTTTAAATTTATTTTTATCGATTTTAGAGGTTAGGAATTTACGACCATCCATTGGCCCTCTTATCACGGCGATACTCGAAGAATAAAAAACATGTTGAGATCGGAAGTGCTCTTCGAGAGCCGTCGCGAATGCCATACAGAAAAAAAAAAAAAAAAACAAAAAAACGCTTACACAAATCTACCAAATGAAGAATAAAAAAAAAAAAAAAAAAAAACGACCAAGCTTGGCTCCGCGAATTTGCAATACGTTCTGGTGTATCCCTCAACCCTTCCACGCGCCCCCA
This sequence comes from Ophioninae sp. A BG-2022a, assembly GCA_030523105.1. NCBI lineage: Eukaryota > Metazoa > Arthropoda > Insecta > Hymenoptera > Ichneumonidae > Ophioninae sp. A BG-2022a. The sequence continues at coordinate 122,061 of JAPYZI010000117.1, read as the reverse complement.
AGTGGCTTGTAAAACGTTAGTTCCGGTAAAATTTTAGCAGGCTAGGCTAATACCGAGACAACGCACTCGTATAACCCCCCCCCCCCTCTCCCCCTTCTCATGCCCACCGTACTCGACACATGTTTTATTGGATAAATGCGGCAAGACTCCCGGTACTTTTGTGACCCGAAAGCCGACGCTGTGACGACAGATGGCGTCGCAGTTTGTTGGCTCGCGTTAGGCAGCTATTTCACTCTTTGCAGTCGTATCCAGGTATTTTTATCGCAATCACATTTTTTCTCTTCTTTTTATATTTTATTTCATGAAAATTCTCTGATTTGTTCGCCTGGAATTTTTAGTCAGTTGATTTACCTCTATTTATTAATTTTGGTAAACAAAGGTATTAGTTTTCGTCACGTTTAACCTTGTTTCCGCACGATGGAGTAATCCCTGCCAGGGTTTGGGAAGTAGTACAAAACGTCACCACCGAGGCTCTGCTAGTCGTTGAAAATCAAAGGAAACTCATAGACAGCCATATTGAAAACCCAGCATTTTGAACGAGTCATTGATGAAACGTCGAACCCGCGAAACTTAAATTCTCGCCAATTTTTAAGGAACACTACTTTAGGATTTGAAAAAAATAAACGTTTTTTTCGTATGTGATTGGGTTTGCAGTTAAAAAAACAGATTTTTTAATGTTTTCGGAGATTTATCGGGAGCGCCTCTTTTTTCAATTTTAGCGTAAATATTACTTCAAGATTTAGTTCATTAAAGAGCCTAACAGTCGAGTCAAGTACAAACTAAAGAAACGAAGGCTAATGAAGGTGTACCACGACGGAACGTCATCCGTGAAATGGGGGGTTGGGGGTGGAATTCTGAGTCGATTGATATAAGCATGTATGGTTCCCGGATCAACTCCTGAATTGTTATTAACTTTTAAAGGCAGCCGATCAAGCGCGCCCGTTCAGCGTAAATAATTTTTATATTTAGACGGAAAGTCCACTTGAAAAATCGCAAAAAAGAGGCAAAGGGAAAAAGAGGCAAAAGTTATGGAAAAATCGATGGTCCAAATTTGAAATTCTGCCAAAAATCGAAAAATCATAGGAACTTTATAATTCAACATGGATTTCGAAGAGAAAATCATAACGAAGAGATTGAGCATACAGTGGATTGCCAAATCATACAGGAAATTAAGTTACCGATGATTTACTGAAAAAACCTTTCTTCCCCAAAAATGGAAATAATTTTTGGATTTTAAATATTTTTTTTTATTGGTTCGTTTCGATGTAATTTTACCCCACGAACACGAATCTACCATTCGCTTCTCCCAAAACACAAAATTTCCATTAAAAAATAGCAAAAACCTTGTTAAAACACGATTTTTTTTGCTCCGTGATGTACTTTCGACGAAAATTCGATTATATTCGTAATCAGCTGAAAATGTTCGATTGGATAGACCGTCAAAGCTATTTTAGAATCGATACCCCCATTTTACCGATTTCATAGTTTGTTGGCGAATAGTGCTCGCTGTACATATCACTCGCTATATCAGATGGATATTCTTCAATTTATTTGAGGTTCTAAAGTCAAATGGAGGCCCACTAAAATAAATAACTTTGAAAGTTCGATATCTCGAGAATAATTGTTAGTCACGAAAAATCCTTTAAAGGGTTCTCTTAGAATATTAAAAGAAATATTCGTGCCAAAGTTCATCTTGTCAGAGCTGTGCTCTTATCAACATCTTGTACTCAATATTTGATAAGGATGTCAGATATTTTTGATGAAAATTGTATACGCATGTTTCATCACTTATTTTTTGCGTTGGTTATTTTTGAAGCGGGATCATTTTTAAATAATCCCCGCAGCGGGAACCTCCAAAAATCGCAAAAATGACAAAACACTATGGTACCCTATGCCTCGTGATTCAACTGGTTCATTCCACTTACGAGATAACAATGTATGATTGTTCAAAGAAAATAAATTTAATTTAATTTAATCTGCCAACCACAACGGATTAAATTATTTAACTTTTGTTTTCGATTTGTTATAAATAATAAATAAATGTTTTTAAATTATTCAACTTTTGTTTGTGGTTTGTTATAAATAATAACTAAATGTTTTTTTTTTTTAGTATCTCGTCGCACATTGCCTTTCAATATATTCCTACGAAAGTAATGATTTTGGATGGTGACATAAAATAGCTTGGCATAGATTTTCTAAGCAGTTATCAAAAATGAGGTTCTCCGAGAGACCGCGGGCTAAGGAGTTTTCGTCACTCACCTCGATGAATCTAGGCCTTCGTTTCTTGGCTGAATATCTTGAAACTGAAAAAAAGAAAATAATAATAATAATTCTCGGTAACAGTTGAACACAGGAAAGGTTACGAATAAAACCACAACGTTTTTTTTTTGTCTTTGTTTGTTCTCGTTACAAAAACCTTAGTATTAAAATATTCCAATAAAACAATAAATAATAATCATGATCAATAATAAAATTAATCAATAGAAGTTCCGGCAGTGTATGTAACATGCTAAAAGTTGGCAGGTGCCTACATCACAATAACTCTATGTATTAAATCGTATAGGGGGCGCGCTGTTCGTCCAATTATCCAATCGTCGATTACAAGTGAATGGTGTGTGTTGTGTAATTTTGGCAATCGAAAGAAAAACGTTGTACTATCACGACTGAGTTCGATTACCAATGGGTTTCATTTTTTTTGTTTTTTTTTTTCATTCGTTTTCTTTTTCCCCCCTTTGTATGATTTTTTTTTACAAATTGGATGATTCACAGTAGCGAAATTTATATTCCCCGTTCTGTTATTATTTACATCAATGTTTTCCCGTTGCCCGAATGAGGTTAGAATTCCTCGGCGAGGAAACCTTACTTTCATTCTCGTGGTTCTTTTTTTGTTTCCTTTTTTTTTCACGCTTCCAATGTCTATACCCGTTCTTCTTTCTTACCTTCGGTAATATTCAATAACTATATTGTCTGTTGCCATACTTGATAATATGTATATATGTACAACAGTGAACACGTCAGTCATGATCGTTCATCACAACGATGGGATATAATGGCGATGTATAAAGATAGCTTCGGCTTTTTATTCCGCTCAGCGCGTTTCCTTCTGTTCTTTCTTCATTGTTTTTTTTTGTTTGTTTTTTTTCGTTTTCTTCCTTGCGGAAGAATACTCGCGCGAACACACAAAGGTTTGGTAAGTTTTTCCGAATTACCAACAAAACCGAGGGCTATCGGGACACCCGATGAGGTCTGCAAAGATGGCGCCACGGACATACCCCTCACCGGACCGAATAGCTTCGAAAATACAACGGTCACGTTCAATTTACGCAAGGTCCATTTTGATGGCCAATCATTTGTCTTTTCCTTTTTTTTTATTAATCTCATTTTGGCATTGAATTTACGACCAAAAAAATCACGCGACCTTTGAGCCATATGTAGATTTGTTTCTTTTTTTTTTTCAACTGTAAAAACGGTACAAATCTGCGCCGAGAAAACGCCCTTTTTTTACACGTGCATACGTAAAAAATGCTACGTTTCGATACTTGTCGAGAGAAGCAGATTAAGAATTCGAAGAGAGTGGGAAAAAGTTCGTTGAAATTAGCTTTTTCTCTTTTTTTTTTTGAGGTTAAATAACGATGTTTTTCATGGTTTTTTGAAACAAATTTTTGAGTGTCGGAGGTCCATGACCTTAATTCTTACGTTTTATTTGGTCAAATTTCCCGTGGATATAACCTCGAAATGTAAATCGACAGAGTGGAGCGCCACGTGGCGGCGAAACTGAGAAACTTGATAATCGACCGATCGAATGACGTTACTTTGCTGATAATGTACTTAGAACTTGAAAACATTTTTTGGAATATCTTTCGCGCACGTCCTTTTCGCATCAAAGTCTGTGTAGGTGGGGATAAAAAAATCGAATTGAATTAATCGAAGAACTAGCCTGAAAAAATGTTTTTCTCTGCTCGATATTATTGTTCGTATACCGAAAAGAGAGCGCTACGCTTAATCTGCTTCTCCGCGTTGTTCTAAAAACCGTTACAGATCTAACATCCGTTGAAGCACGGAAAAATTGACAATTTGCCAATAATCGTCACGCCCAAGAACGGCGATATCGGCTGAGGTACCGAATCACAAGCTTTTTCTTTTCGTCCCAGCGCCGTGCGCGCCATTTCCTTTTCACATTCTATTTCACACGATACTCACTAGTTTTCTTCACTTTCGTCTCGTTTTCGCGTATTATTTTATTGACAGTGTCGGAGTGACCGCGACGCGAGGAGAGATCGACGTTACCGGAACATCGAGGGCTCCTCGCTCACGCGCCATTTTCTTTAAAGAAGTACGATCGTAATTATCCGGTCAAAAGATTATTACAGGGAGAAGAACTATTCCGAGTGTCTTTTCAAAACTGAGGTTACGGTTCGGTTTACCTACCGTCGGTAAGGTAGACTGCGCGATGCTCGTTGGCCAAGTGCCGCTATCGATCGATCGATCGATCGAGCGCGCGGTTCCCAAGTCTCAAATATTCCAAAGTGAGAATTGAAACGGCTCAAGAGTGAAAAAAAAACAAAACGGAAAGACGATTTTGAAAATTGACCAGGTTCGATCGGGCTCCCTTAATTAAATTAGCTACACTTGTACACATCTCCACTCCAACGATTCGCGCAACATGATAATTTCCCCTCTGTCTTTCGATCTCTCACGATTTATCGACGGTCGGTAAGTGGTTAAGATTGGTCGCCATTGGGTGGCCATTGTCCCGAATTGTGCCAGTCCCAATCTTTCCCCTTGGGACGAAATTTGCTCGTGCTACCGGAATTGTTCCAGTCCCGATGAAAGAATTTCTTTTTGAAGTGATGCCTCTCGGGATCGGTGTGACGCTGATATTTAAGGGGTACGGAAGAGGAAGAAGAAGAGGAGGAGGACGAGGATGCGTTGTTGCTGCTGTTTCCGCCACCGCCGCCGCCACTACTGCCGGAAGTGTTGGCCGGACGTGGACTCGTTGGTGATGGGGTTCTCGGAGGTCCGAGAGCTTCGTCGGGCGATGGTACAACGGGCGGTGGACCGATCACCGCGCTATCCGAGCCCAGACCGCTGTCCGGACTCGTGTTAACCCCCTCTGTCGATCTACGACGTTTGTCGAGCTCGGTCGATGCGAAAGCCACCAATCTATCGAATCCGGAACTTATGCGATCCTGCCAGTCCGCTTCGCCATCTGCAAGCCCACTCTAACCTCAATCCTCGTGTCCACGGACGCGAAACGATCAAACAAAAAAAAAAGAAAAAAAAATAGCAACGTTGTTTCTGTGAACTCGATAGGAAACGAAAGAAAGGAGCACCAACTACGAAGCTAAGAAATCGGAGCTTTCGGCAACGCAGCCGTATCGGTTAGAATATAAAAATTCTGCAGTGTCTCGGCGAGTCTGTGATATTCACTTCATGCGAGGTCCGCCATTTTATTTTTTACGGACGATAATTCAGTCCTCTTGAATATTCGAACGTAGGCCGGGATATCGAATAGGTCGGCAATCTTCAATTCCCGTAAAATTGGGCCGCCATTTTTAATTGACGTACGATAGGCCGGCTGTTTTGAATTTACGTACAACCTGTCGACCGTTTTGAATGTACAAATGACAGAACGGCCACTTCGAAATATTACGTATAAGACCAGCCACTTTCGTATTTTACCGACGGTAAATTCATTTGTTCATTTTCTTGAAATTTTGCGCAAGGTAGATCGGACATTTTGTATTCATTCATATGTTTATGGCTCGGCCATTTCGAACTCGCGTAACGATTCTTTGATCTGTAAATCTCGTTCCTTTACTTGACACAAGTAGAGTAGAATTGAATTATCGAATCGTCTGATGTTTCAACAGCCTCCATCCTTCACACCACAACGAAAACTCTCGATCGTCGAAAAAAAGTTACCGGCGCTTACCGACTGCGTTGCCCGTAAAGCAGTCCGTTGGCTCAAAAAAAAAGAAAAAATAAAAAAACAAGCGGTGGTTCCATCCTTACCGCGCTTAAGAGTGCAACGATAGTACACAAGCGAACTACTGGTCGATCATGCGGGTGTTCGAGGGTGGAGGTGTACGATCGACTGCGTTCGAGTTACCGGTCGAAATTTCATGAACAAAAATGTCTCTAGCTTATAATCGTTTATTTCGAAAAGAAAAAAAAATTGAAAAGTTCAAAAGACAAAAAAAAATTCATCACAATGACGTCTGTCATAAAATGTCGAAAAAAAACATTTGTATCGTAAGCACTTTCGTGCGTTCACCATGGTTGGCTAATACAAAGCCTGGCCACCAGGTGGCGCGCCGAGCGACTCGGCCAGCTGATCAGCGTTAAGGAAGGGATAACTTCTCGTGCCGAACGTGCTCAAAGCTCAACAAGTCCGTAAAGTATTTCGCAGAGAAAAAAGAAAATACAAATCTGTGAAGAGTGTCTTAAAAAAAAAAAGAAGAAAGCGAAAAGATAGAGAATTTTGTTTTTCACCCCTGGGGGACAACTCACCGGCAAGCATCGAGCCCAAAGGCAGCCACAAATCTCCCTGCCCTCTCCCTCCTTCTCTATCTCCATTCTCAAAGTCTAACCGAAAAGAAGCCTTTGCGGGGATTGCGAGCGAGACTCGATTGCGAGACAGAGCTAACCAACAAACAGCTACAGTGCATCTAACGTGTACAACCAACAACGACAACAAAAAAAAAATAGAAAGAAGTGTAATAAACGAAGTAAATTAAAAAAAAAACAAAAAAACGTACAGGATTTCTCTTTTGTACGAAGTCGAACGGAAGTGGAAGTATCAAGAGGAGAACAACGGGGGAGAAAGAAAAACTATTGTTCGAACTACCAATCGTCAAAGATAATATTCCTTACCGTCGTCACCGGCGCCGTTGCGTTGCCTCTGGCTCGACATATTGGGTTCGTCTACCAGGGGTGTCGATGTATTTGAGTGTGGCTCGACGAGAAGTGGGCTGAGTGGTGCCCCACTCGTGGTAACCGAGGAGTTATTGGTCTCGCTTTTCATGAGGATCGAGGATTGTTGGGCAGGCGAAGTGGTTACCGTACTGCCGTTGCTGCTGCTCGCGTAACGCGGATAAGGCTGATACCTGGAACAAAGTCACGAAGTTGCGATAAGAATCGAAGAAGAAAATGGGTGATAGAAGTTTCGATGATAATAATGAATTACCTTCTGCCGTTGGGAAGATTCGCGTCGTTTTTCCCGGATCCGGTGTGATTGTTGAGTATTCTGGCGTGGAGAGAGGCCGCGAGTCCTTCGACGGGGAGTAATTCGCCGTTGGGTGTCGTCGATTGTGGTGCGGAGTGTAGGGGTGGGGCGGGTTGTGTCTGGGATATCGACTGGCTCGGATTATCAGAGAAATAAGACTCGTGGTAGGGTTTTATGTCGGCCCGTGGCAGTTGAACGGGCGTGTACCTGGATGAACGACACGAACGAGCGGTTTTTTAATAATGACCTTGTACGACCTTGGGTGACCTTAGGTAAATTTGAGTAAGGTCGAAGGACCTTGAGACTATCCGTACCTTTGTGGTTGACTGACGGGGGTGAAGAGAACGGAGGAGCGCGCTGATACGGATGGCGTCGGTGTTGCGACCGCCGAAGAGGTTGGCGCGTAACTCGCGACGTGAGCAAGGGTTGCCAATCCGGTCTCGCCCTCAGCACTCGCGGGCCTGCTTATCGGTGAATAAACCGCTTCCGATCTTATAATAGCGCTCATGTCTACGGCCGCGTTTATTATCGACTGATTCGATATCTCGAGAGTTCTCTCGATTTCGCCGCTCACGAGGTCACCGATTGTTCTCGTTCCCAACAAACCGGCAGCCCCACCGCCCTGCTGTACGACACGGTTCTCGTGGCTCGACCCACCCGGTCGCGTATCACCCGTCGATCTCTCCGAGGCCGGTGTCGTCATGTGCGATGTCAGTCGCTCCTGCGACAAGTGCCTTCTCAGAGCTAACTTCGCTGGTGATACCTTTAAAGCGTTCGAACAATCGGTTAGTTATAAAAATTTCGATTTTGGTAAGTTTTTTTGGGAGGGGGATGAATTCCTCCAGTTAGGGATAAATTCCCTAGTTGGGGATGAATCCAGCCCGTTCGGGGTATAGCCCTCGCGTTGGGAGAAAAACCCCACAATACCGAATCTCTCACATAGTAACATTATTCTCTTAGCGGAGAAAGTTCCCCGCATCGAAATAAATAATAGAATTAATACAACTAGATAATAGAACTATCGATAACAAACCTGCGTATAATCGGGTGTGGTTACATTGGCCGGTAGAGCAGCGCGTTTCCTGTCAGGTTCGCTCGGTTGACCCTGCTGCACTTGCATTTGCAGCTGTTGGTGTTGTTGCTGCTGTTGCTGTTGTTGTTGCTGCTGCTGCTGTTGTTGTTGTTGTTGTTGCTGTTGCTGTTGCTGCTGCTGCTGCTGCTGCTGTTGTTGTTGCTGCTGCTGCTGTTGTTTACTCCTGTTTTGCTGATCCTCGTTCAGTACACTCGTAATAATGCTCTTGAGCCGATCTTCAAAGTTCGCGACTCTCGGTGGTTCCTGCACTCGGTTTGCTGAATCCCTAGGATTAACCCCTTGACCCTGAGACGGCGTGGCTGGACCGTTCGAACTCGAAAAATTGAAGGTTGCTTGAGGCAATCTGCTTCGGGAATTGCTGGTCGCACTTCCGGTCGTGCCTTGCCTGTTGGGTATTCTACCGGCTTCGATCTGCCTTCCGGTTTCCAAAATCTTTTGCGCCAATATTTCCGGATTGTTCTCCTGGATCTTACCGATGTCCGGGACATCGGGCCACTCCTGGGACCGCGAACGACCCTCGCGGTTCTTCCGGGAGGTGCTCGCTTTTCCGTTCTGCTGCTGATGGTGATTCTGCTTGGTACTCGCAACGGCTTCGCGCTGTTGTTGCACAAGGGCAGCCGCTTGCTTCTCGCTCGTCGCGCGCTCCAATACGTTCAACTCGTGCTCCAATTTTGAGACCTGGAACGATTCGAATCGATTATTCAAATTTCAGATGAAAAATCGATCTTTTTCTTTCTAGTTTTGTTACAACTGTCGACTCGTCGAAAGAATTGTCTCGAAATATCGTACCTGCGAGTGGAGTTTCTTTCGTTGCGAAAGGGTCGTCGATATCTCCTTGAGAATGTAATCCTGCGTGAGCGGTTGGGGAGGCGGTGGTATACCGTTCCCGTGACTGTTATACTTCTCCTGCAACTCTTGGTGTCTCAAAGCTGAGAGACGCGACTGCTCGGTCTCCATCGAGGAAACCTGCGCCTGGAGCTTACTCGCCTTTGCCTGCAGCTGCTTGTGACGCAGTACGATCTCTTTGGCCTTCGCGAGCAAATCGCCCGGCGACGTTGCGTTTATACCAAGCTCGGTCATACGCGCCTTCAACAACGCTACGCTGTCGTCTATCAAGACTTTTATCTGCTTCTCGAGTTGGGCCGCGCGCGATTGCAGCTTTGAGTTACGCTCGCGCTCTTTCGCCAAATCGGTGTTCACCGATGCTCGATAAGAGGGCGTTCTCATCGATTCCAGTATTACCATAAATTGATCCCTATAATGTAAAAAGGACGTAGATGTACGATTAGATCTTCGTGCATTCGCCCAGATAAAGAGAACAGAAATGAGAATATCAGATTTTTTTTCTGTCTGAATAAACTGGATTTTTCTGAGATTTTTCCAACAATTTCGGAAATTTAACCGCTCGTAGAGGATTTTTTGGGACACACTATATAACGCGGAAACTATTCGGTTCATGACAAAACATCAAAGAGAGAAACAATATGTCTTTTAACATTCTGAGTGAACTGGATTTTTTTTAGATTTTTTCAAAATGTTCGAATATTCACACTTCATGGAGTTTTTTTTATAACTCAAGAACCATGGGGTTTGCGTAAAAACGTCAAAAACGAAAAAAAAGTTGTTTCACCGATTTTGGGTACACCGGAATTTTTGAAGATATTTCCTCTATCTTCAAAAAAAAATTTTATCAAAGATTGCTTGGGAGTGCGTAACTCGAGAAACAAGAGTTTTACAACAAAACGTAAAAGAGGAAAACAAGTCGCGTTTCGAAATTGTGAAAGGGTTACATTTTTTCTAGATTTTTTCGTTACGTTCGAATAAGCGCCAACTTTTATAGTTCTGTTTTCCTTCAAACATTGTCAGCATTGGTATTCCATAAATACTACGGTTTTGTCACGACTTTGCGAGTTCGGAAAACGTTTTCAGAGCGATATAAAGAGGCTTCTCTATCCATTATCCACCCACGGGATGACTGTAAATATAAAAGCGTGAATGGCGAACCTGTACAAGTCGAGAAGTATCTGAAGGGCGTAGGGGGTCGCGGCTGGCGCCGGTGGTATGCTGAGTTCCTCGTGGACGGTGGCGGAGTGAGACTGCAGCGAGAGTGACAACGAGGACAAGTGTTGATCGACACAACCAGGCGCAGGTGGCAATTTTTTGCCAATGGCTTGTGGCGAGGTGCTCAGTAAGGTTTGGCTGTGCAATAGATCCAAGCCCGATATGTTTATTGTTTTTTTGGGCTTCGCTTTTTTCACACCGCGTCCACGTTGGCGTCCCCTCGTCGCGGGTCTTCCGATACCTCCGGTTCCCGTTCCCGCGCCGACTTTTCTACTCAATTTTCTTCGTATCTTGGATGGCTGACGACGCGTCTTGATGGTGTTCTCGTCCATATCCGAATCGCTCGCGCTACCCAATTGTTCCGAATTGTTCGGGCTGTCCAATTGTCGCAAAAAGTCCCTCTTGGAGCGCTCGTTGCGTTCCAAGCGGCCTGATACCTTACTACTATTGCTGGCAGTGTTACTTATCACAGAATCGGAATTTTCAATGTCCGGCCCGCCCTGCTTGTTGTTCTTCAAACGATGAAAGTAACGCTCGAGCTTCGTCCGATCTATCACGTGAAGATAATAAGAGACCGGCTTACCGGTCCAAGAGACCGAGCCTTTCAACGGCGACATCTCCGACACGTGCATTATCGTACCTATATCTGAAAACCGAACAAAACCCGAAAGAATTTACTTTTTTTTGCCATCATTGACATCATTTTCCTTATCATTGAACATATTGAAAACTATCGATCAATCAATCAATTTCTCCCCCTCGCTCTCTCTCTCTCTCATTATTATTATTATTTTTATTTGTATTGCTTAGTATTTGGTTTATTATTATTTTCATTATACTTTCTTTTAGTTGTTTAGTTCTCAATTTTCTTATTAATTATGATTTATATTACTATTTTTCGGCTGTTACGTTTTGTTATTATTTCTTTATATATTGCATTACATTGCTCGAAAATAATTACTGGGGCATATTAAAATCTATCATCATCATCATCATCATCATCATCATCATCATCATCATCATCATCTCTCTCTCTCTCTCTCTCTCTCTCTCTCTCTCTCTCTCTCTCTGTCTCTCTACCTTTTTTCTTTTTTCCCCACCTACGTACCACTGAGATTTCGATCGGTGATTCGAAAGTTCAGAGGACAAAACGACTTCGATGATACGATACGGGCGCCATCCCGTAAATCGGCGAATCTCTCTTTGAGCTGGTGATCGACTGTTGGCCCGAACGCGAAATTATTTACAAATACGATTGTCGCTCCTGTTATACTCTCCCGATGTTCGTCCGCCAGGAAGTCCCCCTTTATCAGCCTATACTCTCCGCAACGCTTCCCGTACCAGCTCAGCCATTTGCGAAAATTCGTTTCCATGCTCTGCAACACATTTTGTCAAGGAAACTCAGAAACATATTCCTGTTGAGACACTTTACCAAAGAATACTTTTTCGTGCGGACTTTGCGTTCTTCGATATTTTAATTTACGTTTTTATAGTTTTCACTGACTGTTTCTTTAAAAAATACGAAAAACGCTGAATATTTCTTTAAAAAATACGAAAATTTCTTTAAAAAAAATGAAAACCATCCTAACTCAGTAACTACTCGTTGATGAACTCTAGTTGATAAATTCGATGAAAATTCCATCGGCAGTGACCTTTTTCACGGTACGTATCGAATCACCGATCAGAATGATTTTGGAGTATATTGAATGGACTTGACATACCTGAGCGTACTTGGACGGTACGTCCGCTCTCTCGACACCGAGGCATATTTTGCAGAGCGTGGCAGCTGCCATTTGCAGAACAACTTGACCAACGCCACTTCCAAGGTCGACGAAAACGTCGTCTTCGGTGACATCGATCTGGTCGATCATTTGGCATACGAGTTCGTAACTCGTCTCGCCGTAAACCTCTGGGGAAAAGGGCTCGTACTGATTCAACTTGTCGGGCTCGACGACTGCCTGATTGTACGTTTGTTGGAGTATATGACGTAGAAGACCCCTGCTAGGTCGTTTGTTCAGTCGTTGCGACGGCAAACTCGTTCCCTTTTCCTGTGCCAAAACAACGATTTCTGTTATTGCGACGTTTTTATTCCTCCGATTGATGAAAAAGAGAAAAATATTTATTAAAAAAAAGGGGGGAAAGCCAAAAAACTGGGTCTTGCGTAAATCAGCCGGCATTGGGACGAGGACAAATTAAAAGAAATAACTGATTGGTTGCTGCATAGATTGATAGAGAAAAGCGGTAAAATAAACATTTATGTTTTGTTTTCGAAGCAGTTATTTCGAGCAATAAGTTTTATAAAATAAGAATTATTTCAGAGAACACGAGTTACAAAATGGAAGATACAAAATGATCCATTGTGAAATTCGGAATTCCCGAGTCTGTGGCGATTTATCATGACTCCGTCGATTACGAGGCTGTACCATCGAAAATCGTCGTCGTTCCGTGTCCCCGAGACTCAAGACTGAAACAGCTCAGCAATTTATTAGAAAACATCACCCAACGTATGCGCTAGAGTTTTTCTTCTTCAGGGGAGATTAAATTGTCACGGTTGTTGTTCATGTTGATACGTTGATATTTTTGGAATCCCATTGACTCTTTGAACTTCTTTTCAACGCTACCTTTTTCTGATTAATATTTGTTGGTTGCTATTTTGTTAAGGAATTTTCTGAATTAACAGAATGTTTTGTTATTTGTCAGATCTTGTTAATGTTCAATGGGAGAAAATGTAAACACTTGATCAGCTAAATGTTCTGTACTTTTCGATCTTTTTTTATGTTTTCTTCTCGACTGATTGATTTTGTTCTCGGTAACGTTCGTTGTCTTCTAACTTGGCAAAGTTTTTTAAATGAAATTTGGAAAGGTCTCTACTTTGCATTTACAAAATGCATACTCTTGGACATATTTATTTCTTCGACTATTTTCTTAATGTTCTGTGGTATTACGAATTGATATCACTTTCAAAACACGTTCTCCAATTTACGATTCGCTCGCTGAATTTTTGTCTAAAGAATTCGTTCTTTTCTAACCTAACTTTATTTTGGATAGAAATTTAAACGGACTACCACTTTTATTTCAGTTTATCGTATCGGTGAAAATAGATCTCGAGAGACTTTTAATTTTATCCTTTCAAAAAGAATATGTCAGAAAATATACATATTTTATTGATTTGTCTGCAAATCCGAAGTTCAATACTTTTCAGAGAATATTCTCTAATTTTCACTTAGTATAATAGATAAACCGTTTTTCGTCATCTCAATGATTTCACGAATTTTTAATGTAAACAGTTTTATTGAATTAATGTTACCCTCTTGTAATGTTTTTTACTGTTCTGAATGAATGCTTTTAATTTTCTAATTTTTTTAGAATTACTCACGAAATTTTTTTCTCCCTTCAAGTATCTCTCCTGAATCTTCAATAATACCGTTCTCAAATATTCTACTAAACATGTATGTAGAGAATTTCGTTTTCTCAAAATTATTCATTCACCTCTGATCATTCAACATTTTCCTCTTCCGAAAGGACTCGCACGGTAGATCTTTACATTTTTCATTCCTTCTTTGCACATTATAGATTCATTTCAATTCAACCGGAACTAAAATGAATAAACTTATTAACTGGAATGTTCTTCGCAACGTAGGATATTAGCTTGGTCAAAATATGAATCAGAATTTGCACACTGTTTTGAAAATTTAATTAATATCTGTGATAACAGAAGTGGTAAAGAGAATTTCAAGTATCGTCAAGCTATTCGAACTTGTCTGGATAAATGATGAGCATCATTTACTCGGAGCAACACATTTAATCAAGTTCGTTGCAGAATTCTACTTTCATCATTTATGTCATAAATCCCACCAAAAACTTTTTTAAAGATTTTCTATTAGGTGCACTGGCTCAATCCATCACTGCATTTTGGAAAATATGACCTTTGAACGGTTCTTTTTGTTCTCATTTCTGAAGTTTGTTCTGCTTTGTTTCGGTTTTCCTGAGTTTGTTTGGCTTTGCTTCGGTTAATGCTGTGTTGTTTGTAGTTCCTGAGTTTGTTTGTGTTTTCCGAGTCTGTTTGGGTTTGTGCAAATTTCGATGTTTTGTCGGAAGGTTTCGGCAGGAATAGGGCTAAAACAAAATATTTCACGAAGATAACAAGACCAAAGTTTGGGGGCTCACCAATTGTACGAGGCTGTCGATGGCGCGGTTGAATCTGTCGCAAAGGCTTTTCATGCTCTCGTAGTCGCGCGTATCGTAGCTGCATAGAATGTTGTTCTCTAGCGGCAATTTGAGGTCAGGCAAGTCTTCGCAGACCCACCGCATAGTCTCGACTACGTCCAAGGCCCCGTCATGACGGTCCTGTGCACGAAAACGTCACAGTCCCAAATATGTCGATAAGAGATCATGAATGAGAATAAGAAAGCTAAGGGCTTTTGGAAGGGACGTTCATCAAGGAATACCGAGAGGAGTCAGCTGAGTTTCCGAAACGCTCGTTTCGTTGAAAACAATGGCGTGCGTAGGTGGGGGGTAGGATGATTGGGAGGGGAACAACAACGAATTGTCACTGGACGAAAGGACGCTCGAAAAGTAAAGTGATCGAAAAAAGCGAGAAACTTACAGAACCGGAACCGGAGGTGAGCGGCCACTGATATACTATCGGTTCCGCTCCTGCTGGCGAGTGCAACCGCAGTTCCATTTTACGATCCGCTTGTCTTCACACGTTGCGTCGCGATCACGAGGGAGAGCGCGTGAGGGGCTCGGGGGAGGGGGGTGGGAGTTGCGGGAGGGGGAGGAGTGGGATTAGAAGGAGAGGAGTTGAAGAAAATTTCCGATATTTTCCCACCAGTGACGCAACTCCCAAATATTTTCCGTTTTTCCTCGACTAGGACAGCGCGTAGACGCTCGTTAACCCCCCCCTCTCCTCCTCTCTTGCTTTCCCGCACATCGAGATCAATCCCGCGTGTGTATTTTAATACCGCGACTCCCCTCTCGCGCTCGCGCGAGGCGCACTACTTTTTTCTCTGCACGCACGCACGCACGCACACGTTTACACTCGCACTGGCGCTTTTTTTTCACTTTGTCGTGTCGAAAATTGAACGAAAGAAAAAAAAACGACACACGCGCACGGAAAATGCCGTGCGTGTGTGCGTGGACACCGCGAGAGAGGGGGAGGGGGGTGGCTTCGCGCGAATAATTAACGGCAGCCACGGGAATCACGCACGGGTGTCCCACGACCGAAAACACTGGCGGAATGGAGTCGCGCGGCCTACGCGGGAGGGGAGAACGGCGCGGGGGAGGGGAATAACCACATCAAAACATGGCGTCGCGCGCAGCGTCTCTCTCGCACTCCCGTTCGCGCGTCCTCGAGGGGAATGATCTCGGTTTCCCTCTCTCTTCGCGCATGCGCGCGAGATCGAATGGTACAGCGGTGGGGGGAGCTTCGATGTATCAAGGGAATAAACAGACTTTTCTCTAGCGGGAATAACGAGCCTTTGGGTGCTTTTTTCGTTTCTTCGGAATTGAAGTTTTCCCTCGGGAGATTGCGCAACCCGCGAAAAATGCTTCTGTCCGTTACGCCGCCAAGCAGCAGGCCGAGGAATCATCACTGACATGACTCTTGTCACGTAGGCAAGAGACCCGTTGGCCGCCCCCTCTGCCCCTCCTACGGCCCACCTGCACTTCCAATCATCCAAACCCTGCTTCCTCTTACGCCCTAACCATCCGACTCACCCGCTGATCGGTGAATTCAAAATTGGTCGAAATTCAGTTGGTTTTTCGCAAGCGTGTATCGAGGCACGTTGGTGGCGACACCTGCTGGAAAAGACGGGATCAGTTCCAGCGCTTACGTGCCGAACGGACGTCCTCCCCTCTTACCTTTTTTTTTTTTTCGTTTCCTTAATGTTTTATTGCCGAATTACAAATTGTACATACGAATAGTTTTTATTGCTGAGAGTATATATCTAGCGTTACGATTGTACAGTAGGAACATTTTCGGGGTTGCGTGCGTGTCTCAATGATGGGCGACGAAACGAAAATTGATCATCGGGCGAAAAAGCGTATCAAGGAAGTTAAGAGGAAAGCAAGGCCGGGTAAGCGTCCTAACCTGATTTCCTTTTTTTTTATGTCTGCCTCGGGATTAACTGTGCTCGATAACTTTTTCCGTTTTATTTTTGCGCTTTTCTCTTTCTATCAATATCCGTGGTGAAGTAATGACCTTGAAACGTCAATTTTCCGATGACACGTCATCCTCTACCTCTTCCCCATTTTTGTTCCGTCAATTTTCGTACCATTCGAAAAGTTCTCGAATTTCCGCGGTTTTCAACGTGAAAATTCAACCGAATCGCACCGCCAGGAGCGAAAAACGGATCTGTGAATAGAAACGAAGAAAAGCAACACTTTTCAGAACTCGCAGACAAGGCGGCTTGGACCCAGCACAACTATGCCAAGAAATTCAAGCCCTATTGGGACTTTGAGGATAACGTTGAGAGAATCGTTCAGTCCAAAGTCAGCGCTGTTGAGTTCATCGAACGTTACGAGAAACCTTACAGACCTGTGATAATCCAAGGTGTTCAAAATGATTGGAAAGCCCAATACAAGTGGACTATAGAGGTGGGTGTTCTATGATCTCTCACACTAACAAGCTAGTCACCAATGAATTTTCCTTCCTGGTCCTTCCACTGGTGTCTCCTTCCACATCCTGTCTAAAATTCAAACAAACCTAAAACACAATGAAATCCAAACAGTTAAAGAATTTTCTTCATCTGACTTTTGCCAGTACAGAGTTTTTAACTATGTAAACCCAGGCTACTTCCTAGAAATTAAATGCCACAAAAACCAAACGAATCCAAAGTCTAAAGAAACCCTACAAAAACCAAACAAAACGGAAACCGAAACAAACGCCAAACAAATCCTAAACCTAACCAAACCTAGCAAAAACCAAAAAATTCCTAGAATCCAAACATATCCCGAATCGTCGCCTCTATTCAGATAAACATCGTGGCCAATGGATATACGCATTAAAAAAACAAAACCCAAACAGAGGCTAGCAAAGAAGTACAGGAACCAAAAATTCAAGTGCGGCGAGGACAATGAGGGTTACAGCGTTAAAATGAAGATGAAGTATTACGTGCGTTACATGCTGAACAACGACGATGACTCGCCCCTGTACATATTCGATAGCTCGTTCGGCGAGCATCCCCGCAGGCAAAAATTGCTAGAGGATTACGCCATACCGGAGTACTTCCGGGACGATCTCTTTCAACACGCCGGCGAACACAGAAGACCGCCGTATCGCTGGTTCGTCATGGGCCCAGCAAGATCAGGTCGGTATTTGAATCCAAACTTCTCTATTTTTGTTTCATAGAACATTTACGTAGTGGTAGAAATTTGTGACGTTTTTTGTTTAAAAAGATGCTTTCGAGTGAGTCCATTTTGCTTGCAATGAAATCAAAGATTTATTGATGAAGTTTAATGGAAAATTCGTTCGATACTTTTTATAAAAAACGAAAAATCAACCTGTTTGGGAAAAACGATTGAAAACGAACAATCGGTCGAACCAAATAACGCAAATAGGCAGCGGGGAAAAACGATCTTTAAAAATTGTGTTATTCAATGCAAACATTCTGATCGTAACTTCAAAACGTCAAACAGAGATCGCTGTCTCTGCGAAATCCAAAATCTGAATGAGAAAATAGCCGATTCATCTAAAATCGGCAAACAAAACAAAAAATGGAAAGAAAATAGGTGAATTGATCGGAACAGGTACGGGTATACACATCGATCCGCTGGGCACAAGCGCCTGGAACGCCTTGATTTCCGGACACAAGCGATGGTGCCTCTTTCCTACGCATACCCCCCGCGAGTTACTGAAGGTAACCGGTACCGAGGGTGGCAAACAACGAGACGAAGCCATCACTTGGTTCACCGTTATTTATCCTCGCACGAAATTGCCGAGCTGGCCTCAGGATTGTTTGCCGATCGAGATACTGCAGGCGCCTGGCGAAACGGTTTTCGTACCCGGTGGCTGGTGGCACGTTGTTCTCAATCTTGACGAGACCATCGCTGTTACCCAGAATTTTTGCTCTCGAACCAATTTTCCCATCGTTTGGCACAAAACGGTAAATAATAATAATAAAAAAAAACAAGTTATGATTTTTTTTCTTTCAATATTCTTAAAAATACTGTATATATATATTTAATCATAATAATTATAATTAATTGATTTGATTAATTACTAACTTATATTAATAAGTATTTATATAAATTATATTTTATATATATTATAGATATATAGTATTGGAAAAATAAGGAAAAAATTTTAAAAATAAGAAAAAAATAAATCGTTCGACCGATTTTCGTTTTTACCATCCGAAGGTAAGGGGACGTCCGAAATTGTCGCGAAAGTGGCTGAAGGTGCTGAGAGAAAAGGAACCCGAGCTCGCCTCGCTGGCGGAAATGATCGACGTGAAGGAAAACACCGGGGTGGCGAGCGACTCGTCGAGCGGCTCCTCGAGCAGCTCGTCGAGCAGCAGCAGCAGCAGCCAATCGGAGGACAGCGCCGACGACAGCGGCCAAGAGTCGCTCTCGGCTCACAAAAAGAAAAAAAGGTAACGAGAAATAAAAACGACGGTGATATCCTAGTTATATTTTTAACACTTTGAACATTATTTGTAAAGCGTGGTTTTTGAGATCGCGAAATCAGAATTTAAATTAGATTTTAGAAATCCAAGATGGCGGATCCGATATGACGAATTTTGAAAATAGCTTTGGACGAAAGTTTTTCGTGTAAACGTTGACACAGTTAATTTCACATATTCTTGATGTATTATGCAATCATGTTTTCCTTGATGGATCATCGGGCAAAAATATGGTTCGAAATTGGGGAATCGTGGATTTACAAGTCCGAATCATTTTGTATATGTTTACCCATACAAATAACCGATTTGAAAATACATTAACACTGCGATATGTTAACTTTCCACATTCAATAATAATTTACGTCAAATTCTGAGATATTGGCTGATATATGTGTTTGATTGATGTTAGTAACGTTAGCACTTCTTTCAAATTATCGAACCAAAAATGTCTCAGTTTTTAAACATGATTCATACTTCCACATAATCTTAATATTATCAATAATTATCAAAAGTTCAATATTTATTTGTGTTTCCCAATTATCGCTGTCAATACATCTTTCACTGCTTGATAAATTGACTGACATGGGGTTGAGAGGAGTTGGGGAGGTTGCGGGTGGTATTAAGACGCCCTTGGGGTTCATAAAAATGGAAGGACTCTGAACGACTGCAACGAATATTTAAAAAATATGTATACTGACTCGCAACAATATGTACACTGTTTCGCAACAAATGCGAAAACGCAATCGATGTATTTGAACCTTAATCTCATCAAACGCTTTGATCCTAAATTTTGATAATACAATTTTGGAATTAACGCAGTTTTGGATTCGCTCGTTTCACAACCATTAACGTCTGCAAAAGCTGTTTTCCCATAAGCGATCGTATTAAATTTATATGTTTATAACTAACGAATTATTCAATGAAAAATCCGAAAACAATAAATGTATAATTGTTCCATCAGAACTATCGTAACATCTTTTCAGTAATATCTTAAATTTCCAAAATTCGAGAAAGTAATTCCATAACGGAAGATAATTCCAAAAATGTTTGGATTTCGACAAAAATTGTATTTTGCGATGCCTTCAAGCGCGAATTTTAAATTTGAGCTTCGACTTCAGAAATCTGAAGTTCGAATACATCAAACCAGGTAAATATTTAACAAAGAATTTATAGGAACGTACTTTTCGAAATCAAACTACTTTTTGAATTTCCATCTGCCATATTGGACATGTCGTCTAAAAATTTAGAAATTCGATGTCAAATTTGGTTTTTGCGACCTCAAGAACCATACCACTGTGAATACACGATAAATCTAACAAATTTTCTTTCCCACACGAACATACTAGTTTCGCAACACAGAGGAGGAATTAATCGTGTTTTATCGAAAAAATATTTTCGACGAATATCGTAATTGACGAGAAGTTTTAATCTTTCAAGTGAATTATTAAAAGTTGAAACAAAATGGAAATTTAATTTTCAGAAGAAAATTGAACCCTCAACCCTGACAATATCGTGTACTTGGGACCCGCAGAGACCTCAGACTGTACAGTATTAATCGACAATTATTATTGTTTGTACCAAGAATGAATATTGTAATTATGACGCTCTTCCTATTCATAATAAAATGAATGCTAGACAATGCCAAAAGTCGTTTGACTTTTTATTTTCATTTCGAAAAAACACAAATACATTTATTGAGAATATCGTTTATTTTTATTCGTTTTGTGTCGCGAATCGACGTACAAGATTCGGTGCATCGTTATTTTTATTTCCACTTAATGGACCAGCGATCGATCGTCGTTGGGGAAATGAACAAAATCCTCGTCCTTTTTTTCATAATTACCAATTTTATTTCCTTTTTTTTCGTAAAACGTACTGTAAATTTATCTTATAAATAATTATTTGTTTCGTTTCATATTCGATGAAAAATTGATTTTTTAAAATCCCATTTCGGCACTGAAAATTGGATTTTGTCCATTTCTTTGGGGAAAAATTGTAGGCTTCGTTAATAACGAAACAGGGAATTAAATAGTCAGTCTATCTCGGTAGAAGTTGGGCGGTAAAAAAAATCATGAGCAATCTTAAATACGATGGTACACGACTTTGCAATAATCGTGTTGCAATAAAATTAGCGAGTCTTGCGATTTTTAGACAGAGAGAGAGAGAGAGAGAGAGAGTGAGAGCGCGTTGAAGAAATTATCTAAGATCGCGCAACAATTGATTAATAATTTTATAGCCATTCGCGGAAACGCGTATTCGTTAATCGACAATAATTTAACATTCGAATATTCTAGTTAAATATAAATAGCGGTTAATACCGGGGCACGCGATTTATATTTCTTAAATGCAATTTCCGATCGCCGATATTTCCAACGCGAACTGTTAAAAATTAAAAAATAAACGAACACAAAAGTAATCCAGTATCGCAGAAGTTTCGAGCGATCGATTTAGGTCGACGTTTCGTTTTGCTAGGGGATTATACCGAACCGAACGAAATACTCGTTGGCGAGCATAGTGTCTACAGAGCTCGGGGATGTGGCCGTACGTTAACACTTGAGTGAGTTGCTTCGTTGAAAAGCCCGTGGGTCCCTCTTGCAGTAATTCCACAGTCGTATGCTGCCATCGCTTCGTGTTGTGAACGTGGACAAACATGCAAAGAGGAACAAGACAGTGACGTGAATGAGACACAAATTTCAAAATAAACAAACGGAAAAAACGCTCCGAGGCGGGAACGATGACGATAAGTAAACAAGAATGGAAAATCAAATAAAACGGAAGAGACATCGTTGAAGAAATAAAGCTGGACGGCTGATGAAATGAGAAATAAGACACGTGGAAGAGGAATTACAGTGATACGGTGGAAACGGACATGGAGGCAAATGTGTCGGGTATACGCCACAGCTTGACGTCGCCAGAGCTGCAATCAATATACCCACAAGTTATGAAATTCCCGTCAAGGAAGATAATACCGAATTCGCGAGAGGAGGCAGAATCCGAGAGCGGAGAATTTCGGAGGTTTTCACTTTTGAAGTTCAAACGTAACGGTGGTACCACCTATAGAGGCTTCACGACACGTTTATTTTTTTTGCCTAAATTTATAGTTTGAAACCACTAGAAGACGATGCGGCTGGACATTCGGGTGAATTATCGTAAATTACGTTCCAAAAGCCTTTGAGTGTTAACCTCTGCAACTTTTGAAGACCTGTGCGTAGGTATAGGTACTGTGTGAAGTGCCGAGTAGTCTGTTCGATATAGCTGTTAGAAACGGTTCTATATTTATTTTTGAGGACATTGCGAGAAAGCGGAGAATTATTCTGCTTGCACAGCTGACTGGTCGGTAAATCACAGAATTGTACGGTTTTCGTCTGTCGAAACTTTAAACCCGATTATCTCGGAACTATCATTTCAATTAAGTGAAAATCGGTGTACACGATTACTGAAAAACTATTAGATGTAGTAAAAAGAAATCCGTTATTTTTTGGTGTCAACTGTTAGAAAAGTTTGTTTAGCACGAAATTTAATCTTTGTAACGCCATCTAGTGTACCCCGATCGGACTTGTACAACGCGAGATACGGATAACTAAAGCCATTGGAAAAATCATGAATTTCTTTTTACTTTTCATTGCTGTAATCTTTTAGTAATATTCAGACAAAAGAACAAACCGAAAAATATCCATGCGTAGACGTATCAGTTCATCTATTATTAATTATTAATATAGTTTATTGACTGTTAGTCTTTAATAGTTACTAATGATCGTGACAAAGATCGTGGACACAAATATGAGAAGGGGAATTTTGTGTTGAATAACCTTTTTTTAAAAAATCTCACGAAAATTGAGGAGTTTGTAATACCCAAATGTAGGGTACTAGTAATTATAAGGTCGAGGATTGAAAATCTGGATCTTAGGGTCCTAGGGTTGAAGAACGATAAGCTGGATAAACCGTAGGGTACTAAGGTCGATAAATCCTAGATTCCTAGAGATTTTAAACCTTAAGATTAATAAACCCTAGATTCCTAAGGATATTAATACTAGCAATTTATAAACCCTAGATTCCTAGGGATATTCAACCCTAGGTTTAATGAACCCTAGATTCCTGGTAATAGAACATTGTTCCTCGGAATAAAACCCTAGATTTCTCGGAATGAATCCTAGATTCCTTGGAAACCATGATAAAAAACCTAAATTCCTAGAGATATTAAACCTTAGGATTAATCAACCCTAGAATCCTCGAATTAATAAATCCTTCGATACCCGAGTTTTTCGGTTCAGCCCTAGGCATAAAGTTAACAGATACTCGAAAATTAAATAACGAAAGCCAAACAAAATCCTATGCGATTGGTCATCGGTCAAAATCGCTCGATTCGTTCACAAAATCAAGTGCGAAGACAACCACGAAAAAAAGACCTTTCAGCCGTGAATAACTGGCCGGAAATAGCACCGTGATAATCTCGGACGCTGCCTCTCGTGTTCACGAAGAAGAGGAAAAAAGACGCTTCTGAAAAGTAACGTATCGATTGCACTCACTTGCTCGCTGTAAATACGTGCTGCTGATTAGTCACGACGGAGTTAATGGCCGTAGCGTGAGCCCGCACTTCGCCGAGCAAAGAACACTCTCCGGCCTGATCCTTGGGCACGGACCAGGCGCGCAAAATACCGCCCCGGCAACCGGACACCATCACGGTACCGGCGTTTATCGTGCACAAACCCAATATCCAGTCTTTATGCGCGTTGTTCAACGACTGTACGAGCTCCATTCTCCCCAGGTCCCAACGCTTGATGCACATATCCCTGGACCCTGTATATTACACGAACAGCCGGCAATTGAAAAGCGAACTTTTTGGACGGTACAGTGGTATAAAAATATCAACATATCGAAAATATGTAGTATACATTCTTATATGTCATTATACATGTATTATACTATTATATATTTTAATATGTCAAATAAATGTCGCTTTACTATTTAAAAAAATACCAATCGATATATTGAAAATACATCGATTTTTTCGACACGATTATGTCGATTATTTATTGTCAATATCGATGTGTTTAACCCATTCGCACCGGACGGAACATGTGCAGTCCCAGTCTGGAAAATTTTTTATATTACGGCTGGGACAGCATATGTTCCAGTCTAGGACAGAAAATCCTAGATAAAATCCTAGAAAATTCTATGAAGCTTGTGAAATCATTGTTGTTCGCGGTGGGCTGTTATGGGAATCCCGGAATATAATTAATCCCGGAAATGTTGCGGACTCGGACTGATTTTTCACAGTGTTGAAAGGGTTACACGAGTAGGTCCATTACTACTTGAAGGTCGGATTATCTATTAAGTGTAGTGAAAAGAAATGAATTATTTTCTGGAGTCAACCAATCGCAAAACCGTCTCAAAAGTTTGTTCAGTACGAATTATCTTCTTATTACCGTCGTTTAGTGTAACTCGATCAGACTTTTACAACGCGAGGAGACAGGTAACTAAAGCAGTCTATTAAAAATTCATGGATTTTTTTGTTACTACACCTAATATTACGTTTACATAAGTGAGACATGAAAGTATTGAAAGCTCACCAGAGAAAAGGGTGGAGTCGTTGACTGCTAGGCACTGCACCCCGTCATAGTGAGGGGGCGCAAGGCTGACCGACTGACCGGAAACGTTGGTGTCCACGAGCGATATTAGATGATCCTTGCTTCCCGTAATGACTCTTCCATCCTCGGCGACAGCCAGACACATAACCGCCGCTGCATGAGGAGTACTCAGGCGTCCGGTATAAGTCAACTTCCTCAAGTCCCACACGCGAACTTTGTCGCTGGAGGCCGTGTAAAGTTCGGAGTCGTCCAGACTCAGAGCAAGATCGTTTATCGTAGTCTCGCCTACCGGTACCTGGAGGGTTCTCGATGGTGTGGCGAGTGATATCGGTCCACTCTGAGTCTGGCCCGATGAGAACAACGTCTTCACGCAATTGTTGCCCGAACGTAGATCCCACACTTTCACGTAGGCCGCCGAAACGCTGAACAGGAGCCTGTGAGATACCGAATACTTTACGGCTACCACGTTGTTCGGGTGACCGCTCAGGGTCAAGTTTTCGAGACCGGTCCCCAAGTCCCATACCTTTACGGTTCGGTCTGCAATGATCTTTCGCTATAACGATGGAGTCTCGATTATATCGTTGACTATGTTAACGGAAAGCTAGTGGGTCTAACCTTTCGAGCCACTGAAGAGCAAATCTTCGGTGGCAAATATCGCGAGGACAGCTTTGCTGTGACCTTCCGCGATGTGGGTGCATTGCAATAGCGCCTTTGGTTGAACCTGTTTTTTTCGTTGTTACTTTTTATTCGTCTAGAATGTTGGTTAATTTACGAGCTGTTTTCACGTTCACCCTACTTACCTTGCCTGGATACTGCGAGATTACACCTTTCGTAGGCTGAGGATCCGAAGGCAGCGGTTGCCTAGTCGCGGTTAATCGCGAAAAGACGTTTTCCTCGCGGCTATTGAAACGACGATAGATCGTCGGCGAGCCCGGTGGCGAGGACACGTCCGTGTGCGCTACTTGTTCCCTAGTTCAGGCGTTATTGTTAGGACACAGCAACGTTATTGATGCGGTTCTTTATTAATTGCGTGAAAATTTGTCGTTTCGCCGTACATGCAAATCAATACGATCGAGTTATTAACAAGGAGCAGAAGAGTCATCGTTTGTTTCGTGAAAAAACTTTTTGTTCACGGTGCGAAAGAAATTGAATTTTTATCTTCTTTTGCGTATCTTTAACTCGATATATTTTAGCTTCTGATCATTCATTCAAAATACTAAATATATGTATTTCAAAAGTCTTTAAAGATTGTTAAATAATTTACTTTGTGCGTTTTACGGTTTAATTTTGAGGTTAGGGCAAGAATTATTAATAATCATAATCATCCAAAAATGTATCTGTACTTTTCAATTGTTAAAAAGTATTTAAAAAACGAAGGTTGAAAGCAATGTGACATTAGTCAGCAAAACGTCAAAAATTAGAATACTCGAACAGTGGTGGCGTCACGGACTCTTAGTCGCCATTTTGTCAATAATCGGAAATGTGGACAATATGGCTGCCCTCACTTCCGCTCTTCAGATGTTCCTTACTTCAATAGCATCCTAATCGCATTATAAACAGATGTAAAGTTTGAGCCTGCTTGTCGCGTATCGCGTTTTAACTTTACACTTACACCTGAAAAAGTGAATAAGTAACCGACCGTGACACCACCCGAGAGGGTGCAAGCCTGGGCCATAGCGTTTCGTCGATATTCGATTCTTCACGAGTTTCCGACGAATTATAGGTATCGTGCGAAGGTTGCGATCGTGCATTAAAAAAATAAGAGGATACGAGGAAAGTTTGCGAATCAATGCAGAAAGCAGTAGTGGAAAAGTAGTATTGGTGTTTAGAAAAGAGCGTTGCGTTGTTTGGTGAATTCGACGTTAGAATTGTATAGAAGTGTGTGCAAAGTTGACGAAAAAAGAAAAATAAAAGGTCAGAGTTACGTTGCGATCGCATGCGTACCGCGAGACGCGTCATAACCTAAAAATACAAATGCAAAGGAAGAAGAGCAACGATCGCGATCGATCGCCCGGTGAGTGAACTGTACAATGGTGGTCTTACACTATGCGCGTTTAACGGGCGATAGACATTTATTTATTCATTACAAACTGTACAAGATGTGTGACAAACGAGAGAAGAACAACAACAAAGAAAAACATAATGTATTTCGATACATAGCTCTGATAGTTTCGTTTTTTTTGCCTCCTACCAAAATCAGGTGTCTCTGCTGGCTTAACCTCAAGTGCTAGAGAATTTGACGAAAAGCCGTGTGGATACACATGGAATATACAAATATTCGTATGAGTTTGTTCGTGACAATTTTTTGGTGTCTGCAATTGCGATTGTGTGCAAATGACGGGTATTGGTGTCAATAACGTTAACAGTTGTGGATTTATAACTACCATGCGTTTGTTCATCAGCATTTGTATTGTGGACGAGTGCACCGGGATACCATCGATAATTTCGTTGAAAGAACGCTTCTCATGTTTATACTCGAAAATACCCGAGAAGAAAAAAAACAAAACGGAGCAACGTGAAAAAAATTCTAAAGTTCCGGCAGTGCACGATAGAAGGATTGGAGACACAGTGCAACGAGGATTATGAATAGAAAGACGTGTTGGAGGAGTCTCACTCACATGGAACCCCCACCAGGATACAAAGGTCGTCGGAGAGGCCTTGGCGAAGTGCTGTCGCGCCTTGTCAGGGTTGGCGAACCAGCTGCACTGCTCCCGTGCGATCCCCTCGTAAGTATCAAACCCCTAGTGAAGTTGGTTAATTGAAGAAACAGCATTCAAGAAATGTGGAACTATGAAAGTATATCATGGTAAAAGGTAAGGCTCACTTTAGGCTGCCCGGTGCGCTGGGTACTCTGGTCAACGGATGATTGTGGTTTTGATTCTGTTCGTCGACCTTGAGACTCTCCGTGACTGAAGTTACACCGTACAACAGCTCTTGGGGTTGTGTCGTTCGCCGTCTCACTTTGTTGCTCTTTTGCTTGCCCTCGGTATTCGAAAGTAGGCTGTAACACTCGCTACTGATGGGAAGAAACATATTTTTACTATTTTGTAGAGGACGTTACGACATTGTGCCGTTCACGGGCTACCAGAATGACTTTATAGTTCCTGAGAGGTGCAAATGGGATGTAACGGACAGCACTGACTTCCAAGGGGGCCTGGTAGGTCTCATGGCGGCCAGCTTTTGAAAGGCCATACAAACTTTCCAAGACTAGTTCTCATTGTAGCCCTCAATGGCCTCGACGACGACGAATAATTACCGAGGCGACCCACTAGATCCCAATGAGTCTGCTTGGGTTGACCTACTAGGTCCCAATGGTTCTGAACGAAAACTGATAGCTTTCGATGTCTCCCAAAGAGACCCGGCAGTTTTCCAATCACTCTCAAGTGGATCTCGTGGCTGCCAAAGACTCTTCAGAAGACGTCGTAGTTCTCAATGACTATCGAGGGAACGTACTAGCTCCAAATTGCTCTGAAAACATCCTGATAGCTGCAATTGGCATCCAAAGGGACCTGGCAGCCTCCCAATAGCTCCCAAGACATACCCATTTTGATGTTTGGATCACAAATCAATAGATGAGACAACAAATACCGAGGATCTTTCATTTTACGAAGACGCAGATAAGTTTGATATTCACGACTTACTTGTCGGGCGAAGAACTGCGAGAGCTCGGCGGGCTGTAAGCCATTTGGTGGGTGTCTCGATTGTTCGTAAGCGTCAAGAGATTTCGATCGCGCAGCACATGCTCGAGCAATTGATGCTGCACGTCGCTCTCCTGCGCCACTTGATTCAATCGTGACTCCATGTCCCGCACTTCGAGCTGTTTTTGCGCAGCTGAGCAGCTCTGCTCAACCGTAAAGTTCAACATCCGCTGAAGAAGATATTGCGCTTCATCGATCGATCTTATAGTTGATATTAGAGCTTCAACACCGGGTTCAGACTCGGCCTCGCCATCTCCCATCTCCATCATGTCCCGTTGACACTCCTCTATACTGTCCTGTTGTAGAACAAAAAAACACGGCGCGTCGGTACGTAAAAGGTCACGGAGAAAGGTGAGGCTTTAGACGCGAAATCGATAGACCCAGATTTTATTGATAGAATCTGCAAGGGTAGTCTCGACTCGATTGGTCACAATGAGTGCTGATCACGAGAAAACTAGGGAACAAAAAAACCCGCGACGGGTGGTCAGCCGAATTTCGGAATGTTGGGACCTGCCAAATGGCAATATGACCTATGGTCGTGTAAAATCTGAATATACGTAGGGCAATGCCTTCAGTGAAAATTATACGTACCGGTATGATTAAAGTATTTTATTTTGATAGAAAATATATTAGGTCTACCGGAAAATTCCGTCCGTTTCTACGACAACAATTTTCGACACGTAAACGCATATTTATATGGCGCATGTTAGGCTCTTTATGTATCGCTTAATTTATGCATACTGACGTAGCGAATTAACTAAAACAAAGTTGATGAAAAATTAAAACATTCTATTGCATCATGATAATTCCAGGCCTCAACCTGCTTTGGTGACTGGTAAATTGCCAAACTAGGCTGGAAAGTTCTGTCGCATCCATCATATTCCGCAAATTTAGCACTCTCCGACTATAACTTGTTTTTGGTCCGGAAAGACCGGAAAGGAGAAAGAACAAGTCGTCGATAAATTATAGAGAAGTCGTATCTTACCTGCAAGTAGCTTATCTTGCTCTTGACGTTATCAATGTCCTCGTCGATGTCGGTTGTGTCGTCTCTCGTAGCTGCGACGCTGTCCCGATGTTTCTGCAAACGTTCCAAGTCCCTGCCGAGCTCCTCTCTTTCCTGGAGTAACCGCTCCATCTCCCGTTCGGTTTCAGCAGCCGCTTGCTTCGCGAGTGCCTGCTTCGTGATCGTTCTCTCGAAAGTGAGCCATCGGTGTTTGAGAGCTTTGGGGTTGATTTGTTTAGCGGGTGCACGACCGGCCACTTGTTTGCTAAGTCCTCGATCCCGTTTTCTCAGGGCTGTAACTTCTTCCTGTTTGCGTCTCAGTACAACCTCCTTCATGCGTTTGTCAGCTTCGAGAGTCCTTATCATGTTGGCGTTTCTTCGACTCTCTTTGCGCAATTGCGCAATCTCGCGATTCCGTCTAAGCTCGTTTTCCTTGTGTTTCTGAGCTTCCTCGCGCATTTTGTTCAGGAGCTTAACTTTGGCTCTCTTCATTTCGGCTAGTTCGTTCCTCAAGCCCTGTAGGCGATTCTCGTTCTGGGATTGACTCTTGAGTAGCCTGGCGTGTTCCTTCTTCGCTGTTTGGAGAAGCCTGACTTCCTTCTGCATCGACGATAGCTTCTTCTCGTACTCGTCGCGAAGCTTCTTTACTTTTTCAGTCGGAGGTGCAGGCTGTTGTTGCAGCGATGATAGAACCTTGTCCCGCTCCTCTTGGGTGTCTCGTATGCGAGCCTGGAGCTGCGCCAGCTTGTCCTCGTAATGTTGCTTCATCGTTTGGAGCCTCCTTTGCGACAACTCGAGTTCTTGAATCAAGCGTTGCTTCACGTCGATGTCCGAAGTTAGAGCTTCCAATTCCCGACCCATCGCGGCTTCCTCCTCGTCCTCTTCCTTGCGATCGGTGTCGTCATCCGAGTCATCCTCGCTCAGCGATTCCTGTCCATTTTCCGTGTTGTCGCAGTCAGCGTCCTCCTCGTCCGCTCTCACGCTAGCTCCAGTGCTGCTCTGCGACTGATGATACTCCTTCATGGCCGCAAGGGCGTCGCGTTCCTTCTGCAATTCCTTCTTAGCCTCGACCAGTACGGACGACGAATCACTGTGAAACGCGTATGAGGTGTCGCCGTAGGGATTCGCCGCGTGAACCTTGAACGATCAATGGATGGTTACCCTAGATTGGGTTGGTACGTATGACGGATAAACTTCGGCGCGGTTCGGTCACCTGCATCTGTCGCTTCTTCAATTGCTGATACATCGCCTCGGCGTCGAGCAAACGTGCGCGCAGTTCCTCGATCTCCTGGAGGTAGCCTTGTACCAAACTGGTCACCTGGTCGCCGCTACCACCGGAAGTGGCGACCCACTGACCCGCAGCCTTCTCCGCCAACAGCAGCACGTTCTTCGCCGTCAAAGCGTCGACCGTCTCCGACAGGGCTTTAACTCGCGTTCGCAAACTCTGTAATTCGCTGTTCAACATTTGATTCTCGTGCCAAGCGTCGTTCACACCATCCTCGCCAACCACCCTTTTCCCTAAAGACGATATCACGAATTACGCCTTCCCCTCGGTGGTAGTTTGCTTGAAACGAGGATCTCTTGACACGGGTGACTCGCAGTCCGTATCAAGTAGCGCGGAACAATCCTTGATTTACTTTAGCACTACTTGCCTTGCTTGTACTCCATGAGTTCGAGCTGGAGCTGCTGTATCTCCCGACGCAGGGAAGCTATAGTACGCGAGCTCTTGTCCTGATTGATCGTGACCTTGTTCTTGATGTTCCTCGCCCTGTTGGCATACTTGAGAGTACTCAGGGTCTCCATGAAGTCACGATCGTTCGGTGACACGCAAGCTATCATCACCGTCTGACTATTACCACCGAGTGAATCCTGAAGGAGCCTTGTCAGCTTCGAGTCTCGATAAGGTACGTGCAGGGCTTTTTTCGTTTTGTCACCGAGGGCCGAAATAACGTTTCCCAGAGCAAGCTAGGCAAGCGACGAATAAAGAAGCGTTTTTTTCCCACAATACTTTTTTCCCACAATACTACACCGAAGATAAGCAAATAATCTTTCGAAGGAAAGTGCGAATCAATTGGATCTATCGATCTATCGATAAAAATGACATTTCGAAAGACTATTTGCCAAATATTTGGCGTTTGTAGGTTCGCAAGTTATTCCAGGCACCTACCAATCCGCAATTAATGGCTATACCCTCCTTGGCCCTGTCCCCGGTCGCACCGGTTCGCTTGAGCCTCTCCGAGCCCGCCAAATCAACGAAATGGAACTTGGCGGTCAAGGTCTCAATGTCGCTGGTAGGATCGTTACTACTAGTATCAACATCCGCATCGGGATCCTCGACCCTGATACATCTCTGTTGCTTAACGTAGAGGGTGAATATAGCGTGTGATCTGGAGGATTGCGTGTTCATCTGGGTGGAACCGGTCGTGCGTGAGAGAGCACCGAGTCTGAGATATTCCAAGGCCTGTTCGGGGCTCGTCACGGTTCTGGGCTCGACACCAGCCAGGTGTATATTACCCGCGGTATCTTCGTGTATCCTTGCGCCCCCACGGGGACCACCGGGTTCCAGCAAGTCTTTCAGATCCTCGTTGTACAGTTCCAGAAATTGGGCGGTTACCTATCAGAAGTAAAGCTATCGATGATCCTGTAGGGCTGGGCGAAGGTCCTCCCGCTAGAACTTGCGGGAGCCTGCGGTCCTTAGCTTCGAACTCGAACAGTTCACTATGGGCCAGACATCGTAAAGACTCACTGACCTTGAACTTTGGTGTCATCTGGCCACGTTCGGTAGCGCGGTTCTGCTTATCAGCGATCCCATCAAAAAGATGCTTTATTGCTCTTGGTATGATGCCAACGATGTTGTCGTCTACCTCAACATCGAAACCCGTACCCATTGTGTAAGTTTTGCCGGATCCGGTTTGTCCGTAAGCGAGCACCGTGGCGTTGTAACCATCCAAGGCCCCGTCAACGAGACGCGCAACGCACGAATCGTATATCTCCTGCTGTCCGGTCCCGGTATCGAATACGTGATCGTACGTGAACGCTTTGTCCGGGCCCAGGAAAACCTGAGGCTCGCCGGCCGGTACTTGAGTACATATGCGGCACATTTCGATCAATTCCCTCGCAACTTGCGGCCGGACCCTGACGGAAAAAACAAGCCACTTCCGTAATCCGGTGTCGTGGAACTACACGGATACTACTAACAGCGCTCGAGTTGTTGCATTGCGTTATCGGGTCACCCTAACGGTTAGTGAAAGCCACTTGTATGAATATTACTGATAATCGGCTAATGGCCACCATCTACGTCTTCAGGAACCAGGCTGCCGCTGTGCTAATTGAGATCCAGGAGGACCATGTGGCGAATCGGTATACCATCCAGACGTCCCGTTATTTTTACGCGATTGCTAAAACAGCAATTCTGCCGTTCCGCTTCACCTATCGAGGCTGCCGGCTTCCCCAAACGCATCGAACCAGTTATTGATTCTTAGTTTCCCCGCTAAGAAGTTCATCGGGTCGAAATACGCGTGGCTAGTGAATCTGACTAGCCAGCATCCAACCGAACAAGCGGAGGAAAAGGGAGAAAAATATGTTGTTTGCTTCGTACCGTGTAGCTGGTGCTACCTAAGATACCTCTGCATGTAGCGAGCGTGTCAGTTCAGTATTTAAGCTTCCGAGCATTAGCGCAAAGAGCCTAACTGTCGAAACTAGGACTGGAGTTATTCCATAATCAAGCCAAAGGAATATTAACCCCAGGGCTCTGGTATCGCTAACTACTCATTCTTCGTAAGCAATTTCTTGCTTCGTGATCGTATTTTTAACGCCGAAAGATTCATTATAGCTTTTCTCACGAATCCTATGTTGTTTTAAAGGCTTTCAGCGTTCGACTGAGAAAAGAAATCTTTGTACAACAAAGATTTCGTTAGCCGATTTGGTTAGAAGTCTAGGGTGTGCAACGCTCTGTCCATATTTCGAACAGAAAGTGGGGTCCTGGGGTCGCAAATCCTATTAACAGCTGTATTACTAATAATGATAAAACCAACTAGACTCAGGCCACATTTGGACCGCACTGAGACAGAACTTAGGCTAAGAGCATCTTCGAGTACTGGGATAAAACTAGTTCGCGAAGATCGCGTAATTCGAGGATATTCTTAGGTTGGAATCAAGCAAGTTTAGGACATAATAGGCTCGTGGTGAAAAAAGACTCGAAACATTAGTTCGTCCGGCAAGTTCGAAATCACGAAATCATCGTAACTTGAAGACTTCCAGAGACGGATAGAAGGGGCAGCGCGAAGCACTGCAGCATGTAACGTGGCTGTTCGTACCGTCACGAGGGAACGAAGCTTCGGCGGCAGCCTTGGGGGAGAGGCGGTTGAATCTCGTCAGGTAGCGAGCAAGCAACGTAAAAAAAGATGGCAAACGAAGTGGGTAGGATTGTGCCACGCGGTTTTGTGGCAAGTGGTCTCGGGCGCGGAAGGGGACGCGTAGGCCTTCGGGGTCCGTTCATTGAGAAACCAGGCACAGGTATGTACTCATTATACAACCGCGACCATAAAGCCTACACATATGTGCGGTATAAATGGGCATATTATGTGAGCGAGAGCCGCCAGCTCTCCCGGTACGAGGACTGCTGCGCAAAACTCGTCGTGACAACATCCACGATGCTTCGAATGGAAAACAGCGATCAGCTGATTTATTTGGTAGGTGGATGGGAGTCTATATAAAAGATATGAAAAAAAATGGTCTTGCGGCACGCTTTGATTATTTCTCTTTATTTAAAGTGACGTATACAGAGGGAGTGCTGTACAATATGCAAATAGACAGAATTCCAACGCACGATGCAATCTTGATCTCACGACCAAAATTATCTCGAAGCTTATGAATAATCGAGACCGATCGACGCTCTAACCGGCGTGTGTACGCTATATTTTCGAGTGTACGGTGCGTATACTGGTTCTTTTAGGGAACAGTCGGGTTCACAGTTTTCTAGGCTCCTAAAAAATCTGAAAAAAATCTTGGTTGCTTATTGAAGCGTCTACTACATAGTCCAGCAGCTATCAAACTCAAGAGTTAAAATCCGTTGTTTATAAACATTGAACAAAATTGAAAACATAAAAGAGAAATATGAGTTTCAAATTTTGACTGGTTCTTTAAAGACCCAGTATACGTATAATTAAAATTCCTTTGGCTAATTAGTTTTCCGCGAACTTCCGTGACCAGGTTTCCACCGTGAAAAAGTTGGATGATCATCGCTTGACACAGTCCCGGTAACACTGTATTATCTTGCAGGTTCCAACACTACGTTATCATACTTGCGCGTGCAAGTTCCTCTTCATTTTTTTTTGTTCTCGCGAATAACTCTCGTAAGGTTGTCGAGTCGCGAGATAAATCAATAATCGGAAGACCAAATATATCGGTCCAAACACGACGCGCCACTCGTTCTTGACCTTGAAACTAGGATTCTTCAGCTCTCGAAGAAACCTCTATCCCAGATGTTACGCAGTGCTGATAATTAACCCGTCTTCACCAGCATTTTTCACTGTTTTGAAAAATCCATTGGGGTTGTTATTCGACGTAGCGAATTTAAAAACGACCATGCTACAACTTCTTTCTTCCGAGAGTGAATCTCCCTGTCGGATAACGTGAAATCGAATACGGAAAAAAGAATCCGCAGTCTTCCCCCTCCCTCTCGCCGAGATTACGTTAGCGGCAAGAGACAGTGACCAGCGGAGATTATGAAAAGAAAAAGTCTTCGATCTTCTGTGCGACTCGACGACGTTTAACATCGAAGTCATAAGTGAAAACGAGCGATAAAAATAAAATTTCAGTAAGTATCAATGGTTGAAAGTACCATCCGCATTAATTCGTCATTATTTGAATTATTTTCATTATTATTTGAATTTATTGTTCATTATCACTTATATTTGTTTATTATTTATTTATGTATCAAATAATAAGAAAAAAAACGTTGAAAATTCGATATGAAGATTCTAAGAAGTGAAGTGGACTTCACAAAATGCCTGACTACGAAAAGGAAAGAAGAAACAAAAAATCGAAGACTTACCGCACGGCCACCCTGACACTCGAGTCGTCAGCCATAATCCTGTAGATTCGGTGTTACACGTTTATTTCCAACGCGATTTTATTTTGACAGCTTTGGGTTGGACGACGACGTTATTGTCGAGGAACGCCGCAATTGATTTCCCCCTGTGTGTCTCGCTGTAACTAAGGACACTGCGGCGGCTCCTACGGAGAATAATGCTCTCGCCGATTCACTTGAACACACACCGTGAACAATGCCAAAAAAAAAAACAAATGCCCCTGAGCGTCCTCGTTGAAGCCCTTACCACCCCTCCCCCCGGACAATTCACATTTTGGACGCGTTCGATGAGACGCAACGGTACTCGAATGTGCGATCGAGCATTCAAACTGGCAAAATATGTAGCATAGTACCGGACAGCCCGGAGACTGGAGTTCCACTAGTCTTCATTGACGATTACCTCCGTATATGGCGGACATGTTAAGCTCCCCGCAGCTGTCGGACGAATGCGAAACGCCACCTAGCTTGACGCCTGAGAACTAGAGTACTGAATGGATGATTAGGTCGATAATCGTTTTTTCTACCGAATAAGCCTAGATGCCGTTGTTACCGAGTGACGGTAACTTGCCGATATGGCAAAAACCGGAGGTGATGTGAATCTGAAGGTGTTATCCACACATTTCAGTGGTTCGACAACTATCCAGGTGTGAATTGAGGTAATCCTCTTGATGCAGGCTAGTCATGCAGCGAAACATGTCTAAATGATGATTTTCCGAGATCTCGAATGTATGAGTTAAAATTAATTAATATTAAATAATATTATCCAAGTGAAAACAATTAGTCGACGGTTTGTTATAAGTCATTAAGTAATTTATTAATAAACATTGCACAAGTATTATTTGTTGTCTTATTACATGCGGCAACGTTGCATTTTTTCTTACCCATGTTCGGGCGTATTCAGCTGATGCGGTATTGCCATGTTTATTCGCCGTCACGATATTATTTCGTAAATTCTGTATCGTTACTCGGAAGTTCATATTAAAATCAATACAACTTACAACACTTTTCCACAATCATAATTTTTCGTTAGTCTGTTAGATTTTTACGTGTTTGATACATTTAAATCTTATTTCTTGTAAGAAACTCATAGAATTTCTGTGATACGTATCGTTTTGAAGTAACCACAAGTTGGCTTTTTTCACCTACTGAGTTAAAGTAGCCTCGAGAAATTCCAGTTTTTAAATATTAATTACTCAGAAATTAGGTCGATAAGTGGCAGTGAAATTTCAACACAGTAAATAAATATACGACATTTTTTAATATTAAAAATACATCATCTAAATCTCACAGATTAACCTATCCCGATTGGACTACGTTAACCTCGAAGCTAAACACGTTTTCGAAACGCGCGCGCTTTTCGACGCTTCAATAATCGATTAGTCGAATTTCCGACACGTACCGCGCATGTATTTCGAGATCGACAACGTTCAGGCCTGTTAACGTCGAGTAGTAGCTCGCCTCGAAAACACGCGTCTGTCAAGTCGGAACAATGGTACTGTGCAGCGTCGAGTGCGTCCAAAGAATAGCCGATTATCTCGGAGTGCCCGGGCGTAAGGTTTACACGTCGGAAAATAACGTAAGGAATTCAGGACCTTCGGAACTGTCGTTTGGGAGTTGTGAACAGTACATTACCCTTTCAAAACGTATTAGATTATCGCTTCGGACGATGTCATAAAGAACGAGAGAGTCGAAGGTTTTGGGGCGATAGTACAGGCCTTAGTTAACGATTCGAAGGATCCCGATATCCTGGGGAGAAACAAAGTTGAACGAGCTCTTGTTCTACAGTGGTTGGAATACGCCATTTTATACACGAATTACGCCGATTTACCGGCCAATGCACGAAGAATACTAAAGGTATAAAAAACACGCGGCTAAATTGCTTTTACCACCTTTAAAGCCGACAGCCACGAAACGGCTTCTCGTTTTGAGGTTAGTCCAAGTACGAATAAACACTGAATCGCAAAACGTTTTAGGAGCTGAATTTGGCGTTGCGGAAAAGTACATACATCTGTGGTACCAACCTGACGATCGCAGATATCACGCTCTATTATGTTTTGCACTGGATTATGGTAAATAAAAGAGATTTTTCATTTACGTTTATTTACATTAGACTACGAAACTGAAAACGCTCAAAATTTCAACTTTTTTCGTCTGCAGACAAAATTAACTCATCAGGAAAAAGCCGACCACGTAAATGTCTCAAGATGGTTCGATAATATTCAGCAGAACGAGAAGCTACGACAAAACTTGGTATTCGTCGACTTCAAACTTATGTATTTGTATCTTTGAACGTAATAAAAGTATGCCCACTTTGTAAATGTGAGTTCTTAGCTATCTTCTTTTCTTTATTTTACGTTAAAAATCAGAATCAATAATCAATGATTACGAAGTATTGATTAATTTTTCACGCTACATCGGTACGCCATGGGTACTAATTCCGAAGCATCATTATCTTTATTAATACGTATACACGTATCGATTTTCCATCCGTAATTGACTAGTGTAGTGGTTTTCATTTGCATGACCTTTATGGCTTTTTACAAAATTGTAGCAAGATCTCCATCGTGCAATCTAATGCTTTTGTTCACTATTGTCAACTTAAATCTAATTCTTTGATTTTTCTCTTATCGTCCTTATCAATTTCTCCCTTATTCCTCTTCCTTTATTATCTTTATGTATCCGCATTTGTATGCATGCGTTTGCCTCATTTGTTTCTTCGAGATGGCCCGAATGCAATTTTTAAAATGTTTGTTGCCTTCATTTCTATCATTAAATAAAGAAACTCTAGTTTCTTTATTTAATGATAGAAAAATACATCGAGGATTTTTCTATCATTACATACGATTGGTCGCCAATGATTTCAAATACTGAATTTCACGATTGTAAGAATTGCCAATCCAGTTATAAAAACGTATTGAAATAAATAACTTTCTTTTACCTTCGGAGGGGATCTGAGGTGGCATGAAATAAAACAAATGCATCACATACTGTTTCAACGTCCAGTAGGAATTTATTCAAGACGCGAATTCGGTCTACTGTCTTTGTAAAATATATTGGTTCGCGCGGTTATCATGTATACAATCCAACAACTACTATCGTGTAGGTATATAATAAATTTAACTATCCCGATATATATATGTACATATATATATATATATTGGAAAAAGAACGACCTTAAAGTAAATCTAATAAGTTGAATCTCGTAAAGAGTAATATTCTCGTAAGATACGTCAGGTAGAAGGGTTTCAGATCGATCTCATCGTGGCTCGTTATAAAAAGTCTATTTGATCGACGCACACGATCGCGATAGTAAATTCAACTAAAAAAATAAACGTATCCTTTATTTTCTTGTTTATTCCTTCTGGAAATTCGTCTCAGGTCCAACCATAAAATATTGGTTAAAACGAAAAATTAAGTTATGGACAAAAACATGATTCTTGATTTTTTGTTTGCAGTTCGAGCAATGCGAGCTCGACTGAAATGTGTATACAAAAAATGGTCCGGTGACGGTCGTGATTCTTTCGGACCGATAAAGCTGCCGAAGGCTATTTTCATTCTCGCGAACAACTCGTCGTTCCGCGATAAAACAAAGCCAGGTATCCTTCGACAATTATGTACAGAGCGTGTGTCCGCAGTGAAATTTCATTGATTTTCTCTCGAATTTTCCTATCGACCTCGGCCTTATCAGCTACAACACCTTAATTCTAGCGACTATAGAAACAGTAAGAACGCGAACGATTACGAAAAATAAACATATTTTTTAACGATCAGGGAGAGGGAGGGGGGTCGATAAGAATTAAACTCGAAATGACATAAAATGGCATTGCTACGATTCGTCGAGCGTCAAATTTAAGTAAAAACGGTGAGGAATAACGTATTTGATGGAATATGAATATGAATATTCGTGAATTTCTGGTTTATCCGCTTATTATGCATTATTTGTACGGACCGCGTCACAAGGTCGGTAATCAAGGTTGTTTCACCACCGCCAGTGGGTAACTAACGTTTATTATCGACGGTCGATAAATAATCGGCAGTTGATAACGTCAAATTCGCTGTTACCAAACGTCGATAATTTACCGACAACTGGCGATACGTTTACGATCTTATTGTTTCCCATCTCAGAAAAGTCGTTTCTCGTAAGAAAAAAGACTGTGAACGTTTCCTTCTTGTTGGGCGGAGTGAGTGCGCCTCTCGAACTTAAGCTCGCCGGAGTACATAAGAGCTCGCAACGCCGCGAGCGATCGGGCGCCGATGTCTTGACATCCGTGCTTTATTCCGCACTGAAGATAAGGCAGAAATTTGAGAACGCTGCCTTTGTCGACGATCGAGCCACTGACACCCTGGGCGACCTTGATCTTGTCGATTTCATTGTGGAAGTAGCGATCCATCGCGGAACCTCTGGCGTCCTTGCGATTCATCGCTTCCAGAGAGCCCATCCCTCTGTACTTCTTGAGGCGAACACCATCGCTGAAGAAGTATTCCCCTGGGGCTTCGGAAGTTCCTGCGAGGAGGGAGCCCATCATGACCGTGCTGGCGCCAAGACTGAGGCCCTTGATTATGTGACCAATCGACTGTATTCCACCGTCGGCGATCACCGGAACTCCGCGATGCCTGGCGTACTGGGAGACCCTGTAAACCGCCGTAGCCTGCGGTCTTCCAACCGCCATTACTTCCTGCGTTATGCAAATAGAACCCGAGCCCATGCCGACTCTCAGCCCGTCAGCACCGGCGTCGATGAGGTCCCGGGCTGCCGGTATCGTCACGACGTTACCCGCGATCACCTGAAGCTCCGGATATTCACTCTTTATGTGATGTATCATTTTAATCTGGTACACCGAACGTCCCTGCGACGAGTCCAACACGACTACGTCCACTCCCGCCGCTGCCAACAACTTCAACCTCTCTTTGTCAGCTTCCCTGGTTCCAATTGCTGCACCGACCAACAACTGCTTGTTTTCGTCCTTACTCGCGATTGGATAACTCCTGTTCTTTTTCAAGTCCGTTCGCGCCATCAACGATACCAATTCCCCCTTGTCGTTCACTATCGGCAATTTTCCCTTCTTCGACTTCTCCAATATCGTGTTCGCCTCCTGCAACGTTACTCCCGATTTCGCCGTCACCAAACTCTCCGCTCGTGTCATCACGTTCTCCAACTTTAGGTTCTGCTGGTTACGCGTATCCTCCAGGAAATCGATGTCACGCGAGGTCACGATTCCAACCAATTTACCACCTATCTTACCGGTCGCCGTAATCGGCACTCCGGAAAAACCGTGTTCCGCTTTTACGCTTAATACGTCCGCTACCGTGTGACTAGGCGATAACACCACCGGATCCCTGATGAAACCGTGCTTGTATTTCTTTACCTGCCGATCACACAAATTTTTTCTTCGCTCGCTATTTACAACTTTGCCTCTCGTGCATCAACGACGCCCAAGCGGTGCGTGAAAAATATCGATATATCTCGATACTAGTTCTTTTTTTCGGAAACTATTGATATTTGGTTTTCAACGATATATCGATATTTTTTTTTTAACTCGCCCTTCCCTAGAATCAAGGATTATGGAAATTTCGATTTTTTGGCTTTTGGACTCGGATTTAAGGAAGGGATTGGATTCGTCCAAGGACTTCTGAAACACGTACGAGACTCGCGAAAAGTCGCTGGTTGGTGCCGAGCTTAAATGTGTTCCTAAATTCATTTTTTTGAAATATATAATATTCTTGAAACATTAATTCAATAACACGTCTAGGCTCGAAAGAATTTTTACGAAAATTCGTGAACGTTATGTACAATTTTAATCAAAATATTTTTAATTGTTTTTTTCTTCACAATTAAGCGTGAATAAAACTTTTCGAGGACCAGCGTTATATTCAAACTTGGGGAAGCGCGCTGCTACCTAACAATGTTATGGCCGATACCCATACTAACCGTGTAATTGCTCAAATTTTTTCAAAAATGTCCTGTCACCTCTAACTATATTGCGTGTAACTTCGTGACGTCACAACTATCAGCGCTGGCAATGTTTGCCGACGGCAATTAAAATTCGAAATTTCTTGATATAAAAACAATAAATAATTATCTTGAAAATGATTTTCTACGAAAATCCTGTGGCCATTTTGTTATATTATTACAAAATCATGATTCTAAAAAAAAATATCAAACTTTTTTTTCTCAAAATTCCAATTATCGATCTCGTTCAGCAAATCTTCAAGATTTACGGATATGATTTTTAAAAGTTGCACGAAACGTTTGGTATAAATCTGCTATCGGAAAATGGTTCCCATAGATCGGGAAATAATGTGCTCGCGTGCGAAACGTCGCAATGACGAAAGCAACGAAACCTCGTGCTCCTGTCGAATGGCACAACAGCCAATTAAACCGAGGGGACCGATTAAACGAAACTGGTCAATTTATCGAGAAGTTTGCTTCGATAGACCGGAATAAACTCGACCGTGGTTACGAAGTTGCGTCAATGGGTGCTTCTGTTTTTTTTTCTTCTTCGCGTTTCTTATCCTCTACAATCCAAGCCTGACAAGGTCGGATCCGATTAATCAAATTTGTTCGACTGGCCTAGTTTCAGGTTCGATCGATTGATCAAGGTAGTTTTCGAAGGCTCGGTCAAGTTACGGTAATTCGCAAAAGTGCTCATCGACTTTTACTCTTTTCAAAAATAAATGTATCAATTTCTTTAAATATATGCGAGAAGTA
The DNA here is from genome assembly GCA_030523105.1 of Ophioninae sp. A BG-2022a. NCBI lineage: Eukaryota > Metazoa > Arthropoda > Insecta > Hymenoptera > Ichneumonidae > Ophioninae sp. A BG-2022a. The sequence continues at coordinate 79,966 of JAPYZI010000117.1, read as the reverse complement.
AAAAATTACGATTCGTTAAAATCAGATCGAAAGAAAATAAGACGTTACAGGGCATTGATTAATTACGTGAGGTGATTTTGGGCATTTTTCGAGCCCCCTTTTCCCCCCGGTGAGATGTCGTGAGATTTTTCAAAGTGCATACGTTTACGGAAAATAAATCGTAGTAGAAGCAACTGCGGTTGTAGTTCCATTTACTCCACCGTGTAAAATAGTAGGGAGAGTTACTACATTACATGGTGGAATAAATGAAACTACAACCCCAGTAACTGCTACAATTTATTTTCTGTGTTTAATCCAAATAAGTTAATCGGTGATGGCGTTGAGTTTATTAAAAAAATAATAATAATTTGGTAAATTCTTTTTATTAAGAATTGACCAATTCTATTATTAATTCTTTTTATTAAGACTACTCACGACTAGTGTTTAAAATTTTTTAACGGTAACGATGTTGCTTAAAGGCAATTTTACTGGTTAGTGGATGTTGCTGATTCAATCAGTGAATTTCACTGAATAGTATCATTCATTTTAAAAGAGTATATTTTTTATTAAATTTAAGAGAGTGTATTTTTGATTAAAACCAGTTTTCTCATAACTTTTACACTGTTTCCCCAGTTTTCTCATAACTGTTACGCTGTTTCTTGCGGAAAAAGTTTCGTGGTATTTGCGGAAGCCCTCACGTGAGATTGGGTGAAATTTCGCTCGAACCGCCTCCCACTTCCCTAAACGCATCACGTAATTAATGACGATCCCTTACTAAGAATTCAAAAGAGTTTTGAATACGTATATATTTTAAATCTTGTATTATTCCTATTATTATCATTGCTATAGTTTCGTAATAAATTAATATAACATGTATTAATACGGCGTTATTATTACATGTTGTAATATAATAACTTTTGTAGTATAAAAATGGATAAAAATAATTTATTTTTATCCATTTTTAATTTAAATAGTATATATTAATATGTTATTATATATAACATTTATATTGTATATATTACGATATATTCAAACCCTATTTTTTAATATTTAGTGTTTTTTTATGATTTAAGGTAATAAAATCCTTCAAAATGAGGTAAAAAGAAATTCTTCATACAGCGAGATCAAAAATTGAACCTATGCTTGCGTTGTACTGAAAAACAACTTCCGAATTATTCTTTCAATATCCATAATTAATTAGGTTTGACTGCTGTACAAATTTCGCACGAATGATCGCCGCTTCAGAAAATTCAAATTGAAGAGATAGGTCTAACATATCCTCTAGAGATGCCAGATGAAAGGTAAACTCGTGTTTGCAACGATTTTACCTTTTTTACCGCTAGTCAAACTTTAAACGCGTTTTTCTCGAAACAATGTTTTTCAAAACTGATTAACTTGCAAATTGGTACACTCGTTCAGTGGAATAATATTTTAGCACGAAGTATGTTTTCTCTACTCATTATTATTATTTTTTTTCATTTTAGTTTCGATCTGTTTGGGTTCGATTAACCCAAACAATGCTGATAGATCCACAAAAAAGGCTGATAGATCCACAAAAAAATGAATTTAAAAAATCATCGAAAGTAGTATTTGACCGAAACGATCTGGAATTCGACTCGAAGGTCCCGCAAAGTCTTCCCTACGTAACAACCGATCAAGAAATTAGAAGGATTATCAAGAAAACGTTCGAACCACGAATATATTAAATTAAATCAGTCCCGCGCTTGCGTTATTTCCGCGAGGACGAATTCGCGATTCGTCGTAACTTTTCGCGTGGGAGAAAAAAAAAGGTGGGAGTGCTCGCACGGTGAGAAAAGAGGGGGTGTGATGTAGCGGCGGTAGGGGAAGGGGGTGAGGGGTGGTTGAAAGGTGCAAGTGGGAAGACCAAGAATCCCGAGAAAATGGGTAAATATTGGATCGTGCTCGTTTGTACCTTGTGAACTTCGTTGGCCTGATATTCGGGCGTACAGTTGTGATGAATAATTCCGATACCACCGCAGAGTGCCATTGCGATGGCCATGTCGGATTCTGTGACTGTGTCCATTGGGGACGAGACGAGGGGTGTTTTAAGGGCGATTTTTTTCGTCAACGAGGATACAAGATCGACCTCATCGGCCTCGAAGTCGATGTAACCCGGTAGTATGATGAAGTCGTTGTAAGTCAAACCATCCCCGTTCGTGAACAACTGATCGGCGGAGAGGCCGTCTTCCAACACTGGAACGTCCGCCGGTTTGGCGTCCCCGATCACATAGTCTGCCATACTCGTGGCTGCGATTTCAATTCCGCGAAAACAAAAAGAGACCAAAAAAATAATAATAATTACGCCTCGCAGGCTATCGCGACGGAAGTTATGTCGGTTTGTTGATGTGTTTTTTTTTTTTCTTTTCTTTTCTCTCTTTGAGGTTAGATCTCTTTCCGTTGAGCCACGAACGTTTCGAATGTACGCATGTGCGTGTTTTCGTACGTATGTGGCAAAAAGAACAAACACGTGGTAATTACGAAGCGAGTGCTGCGATACGAGACGCGTCAATGTACCGGACGAAATGACCGATGTACATGCCCTCGTGCTGACTAAGTAGAGAGCCGGAGCTACCATCCGCTCCCGCCAGATAGCGAGTCGATCCGACTGCCGAGGACGTCTAGGAAGAACTCGGAGCGAATCGCGATTCACGGATAACGGAAATAGCCAATCAGCGAACCGGAGGCTCGACAAGTCACGTGCGGATTGGCGGATCAGTCTTGTTGTACAGTCAGTGTCTCTCATTGTGACGCACCGCGCTTTGGGTGTAACTTCGCGTTGATACGAAAATTGACGAGATCCTTTACGTGCCGAAACTAATTTCCTTTTCACGATAACGCTACTTCGAGGCTATGATTAAATCCTGATCGGATCGTTTTGGAAATTCTTTATTTTTTTTTACGGTGAATAGAATCTCGTGTCAAATGCGTCGGGTTCGTTCTTAGAGTAGCGCCATCACGTGTGAGACGATGACAAAAATCGATACTTTTCAAAGCTTTACGTGTAGAACTCGTGTACAATGGCATTGAAGACGTTATTCGTATTACAGAAGTGATAACAAAGTTTAGAGGAAACAAGAAATCTAGCACTTTTTTATAGATATCTTTAAGGAGACAAACATCGAAAGTTAGGCTATGAAAAAACGCGAATGAAGCAATTGTAGAGACAAAAGTAAACGAGGACGGATCAGACTTGAAAAGTTTCTAATTTATTGTTCGATCGAATAAATATTTAATTTTTATTCCGCAAAATCATTTCTTTGTTTGGGTCTGTTTGGATTTGTTTGGAAAAATAGTCTACAAGTGAAACATCGAGAACTTCGAGGTTGTATAATTGAAATCCTAATATGATCGTTATTTTTGTTGAATTAAAAAAAAAATTCATACGCGAGTACATTGGGAATGCTGGTCCGTAGGGTGGCGCCACCACGCGCGAAACGGTGTAGTAAAGCGATACTTTTCGAACTTCCGCGGGAAGAATTACTGCTCATACAATGGCATTAAACACGTAACCGTATTAAAAAAGTTATTATATTCATAAAGTAAACAACAATCTTTAGATTTTGGACAAAAAAAATTGTTTGAAGGATAAAAATAGAAAATTTGGTAATAAAATAACGGTAATATAAGAAAATATAAAATAAAGACAAAACAAATGGGTCTCGGGAGATTGTCATTTTTTCCTTCGACCAAATAAATGTTTAATCTCAAATTGACATGCCTGTTCATTTGTTTGGGTTTGTTTGGGTTTGTTCTCATATATTTCGGTTTATTTTCATCTAGTTCCCCAATAAACTTTTAATCTCAAAAAATTCGTGCACATTTTCCTTCTCGATACACAAATTTACAATAAAAAATATACATTTGTACATATATAAAAAAACATTAAATGTTCGTTAAAAAAAAAAACGCAACGCTACGACTGTCGGCACTGCGAGTTTAAGATGCGCCGTTACATTTCCTACAGGCACGCTGAAAATCACAAACATCTACGGAGAGTCCGGTGACTTAATGAACAAAGCTAATTAAAATTTAATCAGTCACGATTTTCTTCGACGTGAATTTTTTTTTTATTCCACTGCCATTGCAAAGACAGTTCTTGGCGAGGGAGGGAGGGGAGGGTTCTCTCAGTCAAGGCTTACCGGTCGAAAAAATATTTCCCTGATGAGATCGAAAAATCCACCGAAGGCTTCCCTGAAGGAGGACACTACGTAGTCCAGAAATAGCTCTATGTACGATAGATCTTCATAGCCCTCGTAATCGTCGTACAAGAAGTACGTGTACATCATCGGCAAAAACACTATCATGGCGTACATCATGAAGCCGAAAAACGCTACGAAAAAATTCTTAGTCGTTAATAAGCCGAACAATAAATAGATAATCAAATCAATAATTATACAATTTTAATACAAAAAAAAAACTTTAATAAATTTAATTAAAAAATTTTTTAATTAAACTTTTCACGAAAAAAATCTTTAAAAAAAACTTTCGATAAAGGAGTAAATAATTAAATTATCCATTAATTTTGAATCATATGTATTTATTAATAAACGTACCATAATTTTTTTTAAATGTATACCACTTACACATTTATAATCGATTATTATTTGTTTGTTTGTAAATGATATCCTCGATAAATGTATACTAATAAATAATTAAATAAATAATATTATTATTCATAGGATTTATTTATCCGTAAATATAATATCAATTGTTTCTTAAAATGTATTATTATATTATATATTAGTTTTTATTAATAAATACAATGCAATTATGTTTATTTGACTAATTATGTTTATTGACATTTTTTTATTAAAAACAAATTAAGGAATACTTCTGTTTGAATTAATGAAATAATTAATTACTTTAGACAAATTTACAAATAATATTATTATCGACATTATTCACCCATGAATGAACATACGATAATTTAATGTTTAATATTAATACATTTGTAATTAATATTCATTAATAAATTTAGCAGGACAATATTAATTGACAATAAACTAGATGCTTATTTCGCAATAACAAAAGTTTTTTTTATTAAAAAAAAAACAGATTAACGAATAAAATTGTTATTGAACAATATCGTCTATTATTATTTACGTAATTTATTGAACGAAAAGAATTATTAGCGCCCATTTCAAAAATTGGCGATGGAACAATTAAAAAAATAAGTAATATTTAAATAACAATGTGTAATGAAACGTTTTTTAATATAATTCGATATTTCATTAAAAACGTGCGAATAACCTTATTTTTTGGGCTTTATAAAATTTCTTCTCACCGATAGTCTTCAGTTTAAGAAGCCTCCTTTCGACGGGTTTCTCTCGCTTGCGTTTCAATTTATTCAATAAAGCTGACGAGGCTACGGAACTCTCGTATAAATCAGCGGAATTTCCCATCCCCAGATTCTGCGCTACGAGAGTGCTCTCCGCCACAGCCATCGGATCCGAGGATCCTTTCATGTTCTCGTTTACGTACAGCTGTTTCGTTTGCATCGTTTCGCTCGCATTTCGCAGCGACGGATTTCTGCATTGTTATCGTTGAAATAAAAAACGCGTCGCTTTGGAATCAAATATCGATTTTTTTTTTCTACCTCGCACGATAAAAAGTTAGCACAGAAATCGGATTTCGCAATTCCGAAATTTTTATTTGAATTTTGAAACATCTAATTGATGTCTTATTTCACATTTTTACTTCGTAAGAATGTAATCGATATTATTTCGATGATTAATTTTTTATTATGTATTCACTTTTGAGTAGAAGATTTTCGATAAATAAAGTATTGATTTCTAGAATTATATTGAAAATTCGTTTTTGGCAGCCTGATTAGCGAATTCATCATTTCGGCAATTTATTAAGCGATCTGGTAGCTTTTTAAATTTAGAATAATCATAAACTTTTAATTTCATTTAATTAATTATAAAACAAATTTAGACATATTTTTCTTCGGATTTTCGGTGGTTGATTAAATAATGAATTCATTATTTTATCAATCATTTTTCAATCGAGTGAAAACGTTGTGATACATGTTACAATTATTCTATTGTCTCCATTTTTTATATCAGTTGTTTTTTCGCAAATTAAAGTTGCGAAAAAATTTCTGAATTTTATTGGGTTTTGATCTTCATCCGGAATGCTCTTAAGGAGGTCCTCTAGTTTCTCGGGTAAAAAAAGTCGATTTTTCGAAACGGTGACCACGATATTTCAGAAACTACGGCAGCGATCTTGTTCAAATTTATACAGCATCTTTAACATATTATAAGCCAGCGATTAGCGTAGGATTATCCTGATTGTTTCAATAGTTTTTTTTCTACGAGCGAAAAACTTAATAAAAAATGAGTAAAAAATAGAATGTAATTTTCAAAAGTGTATAAAAAGGTCAATTTTTGTAATTTAGAATTCACTCTAGGTCAATCGCTAGTCTTAAATATGAAGATTAAAATGCCGTTTGGTTTTTTGATTTGCGATAAGCGGAGCAGCCGCAATCTTGATCCCCGTCGAGCACCTCTTATACTTTATGTCTTCCTGTCGGCCACTATAACTTTTATTCTATTATATATTTCGTCTTCGAAAAATTTGTATAGCTTATTTAACTGTTAATAAAGATTATGCAAAAACAATGAGATTGATTATTTCGATGGTTTGCCCGTAAAAAATTATTGAAGTAGCAGTAAAAAAAACAGGCTAGAAACTAAAGGACTGCGTTAAGTATCATCACGATCGGTTGAGTTTTCATCGAGATATTTATATTATAGAAAACCCAGTACAGCGATAATACTATCACGACAATTGTTCGTACTTACAGATTACGATTAATGATATTAGAGAGTGCCGACAAATTCTCCATCGTGACCTTAGGATCTTTTTCCTCGGCGATGATGTTCGTGACGTCCGAGGTTACGTCAGACCGTCTCTTTCTCAGTTTGGGTATGGTCATAGCAAGCTGACACGAAAAACGTTGCTGGGTTCCACAGTACGGATAATTGGTTGATCTCAATTTGTCGTAATACTCCATATAACTTTTATTGAGCAACTGTTGAGTTTTTACTGGAATCTCGGATGTCTCGTCGTTGGTTGACATTGGGATGACCTTAGTTACTTCGATGTTCGATAAATCAGTTCTATGAGTGTCGCAGCAGTCCGGAAGATTTTCAGAGTCGGGATCATCGGTGGTGAGATCGGTATGGATTTCTTCTCGGCGTTCCTCGTTTCGCTTCGCTTCTTTGCGGTCGTAAGTTTCTCTACCGGATATGTGTGGATCCGAGATGTTTTTATAATTTTTCGAAAGCACCGACGATCGCGGTAAATTTTGTTCGGATTTCATTTTACGATGATTCCTGGAGATCTTGAGGTCAGTCTTCGTTAGCTCTTTATCGTCCATCGATGATTCCGGATCTTGGTGACTCACGGTACCGGAAATCCTCTTGTAAACTACGTCCCGGCTCGCCGGGCTCGAACAATAATTTCTTCTTTTTTTCCTCGTCTGGCTCGAGTCACGAGGGAAACGCTGAGCTTCGTAATCCGAACCGTAAACGCTTTCTTTGGAGCAGATACGGGGGCCGCTCGAGTCAAGAAGTTTAACGTCCAGGCCATAAGCCTCGGAATCCGTCGTGTCTGACATCAGCTGATGAGCCCTCGGAGCCTTGAAACTTTCCGAAATACCGTCGGAACGAACCTTATCGACATCACTTCCCAAACTAGTTTCTTGCTTACGCTCGAGCTTCACAGGTGGCGTTCCGAGCATTTTCCGTGATCGTTGCGCCGCGCAGAAATCCGGTGGCAGTTTTTCTTCAGGCTGAGAATATCGATTGGCAACTTCTTTAAAATATTTATATATATACACACACACACACATATACATATATTAATAAAAAGAAATTCATTATTTTTCGGAATCGATGAATCACAATTGAATCAAACCAATCACAAAACAGCAAAAGTTTCTTCAGTACGAAGCCTCATATCTCTAACTCCATCTTGTGTAACCCGATGGGACTTGTACAACGCGAGATACAGATAAATAAAGCCATCTGTTGGAAAACTCATGGATTTCTTTTTACTACATCTCATATATATCGATATAAGAAAAGTATTAAAAGCCTACCAAGAAACAATTGTCAAAAACTTTGTCATGGCATGGTGGATTTTGGAGTACGTACAAAATAAAAATATCGTTTTTGATAGTTAAAATTGAATAGCGATATCTTCATTACATCGAAGTTTAAGATATTAACAATGAATATCGATGTTTTTTTCTGAAAAAGTTCTGCGTTTCTTGATACATCAATATTTTGATATATTATTTTTCTGCTGTATTGATTTTGTCCTATTATTAATATTTTGGATGTATCAGTGTTTTGATATAAAACACTATAAAACATATATCGATATTTTTCACGCAACCGTACCTGAGCAATCGGCGGGTCACTTCCGGATGTCTCCTTGTTCGCAAATGACTCGGGAACTTCGGAGATTTGGGAAAAATTGACTTTCGAGGCTTCGAGAAGATGACGCTGGTGATGATGATGGTGATGATGATGATGATGTTGATTATTGAGAGAGGCGCTCGAAGGTATCGCCAAAACTGGTCCAAGCGACAGCTGTGATGGAATGTCACCTTTTGGTGATTGCTGGGTCGATATCTGTAGTGGCAAATTCTGATAACTCAGCACTGGCACTTGAACGTTGTAGCATTGCGTCGTGTATTGGCAGGAAGAAGCAGAACTCGTGTCGATTTGTAGAGTGCCAAAGGGGCCTCCCTGCGTTTTGTTCTCGACGACCAAAAGAATCTGGCCGGCATTTTGAACCTAAGCAGATGTCGGAAGTAAAAGGTGAACTTTGAGAATTTATATTTCGAAAACTATTCGTTCGATTTCATTCAGCTTTGTCTTATTCGGAAGTATATGTTTCGAGGTATGTTGGTGATTTTTTTCATAATTTTATATTGATCGGTAACGCTGTTATTTTGGGCCGACGAAAAATATATGTCACTTATTAGGCATCGGTATCAAATTTCCACACAATATTTTCATGACTTTATAAGTGTCAATAAAAAATATTTGGTAATTATGAAGATGGCTCCACCCCAAATTTGCGATGGGATTTTGTTTTTTGACATAAATTACTTTAATTAGTCACTACTAGTGATATTTAGACGGCGGAGAATGACATTTTTAATGATTAAATCTAAAGAAACATGAACAAGCTTAATTATTTGCATAAGTCATGAGGTTGTTTGGGTTTATTTGGGCACACATGCGCGAGCTTTCAAACGCGTTTTTCTCGAAACACTATTTTTCGAAACGGTGACCACGATATTTCCGAAACTACTGCCCCGATCTTGTTCAAATTTATACAGCATCTTTAACATGTTACATGCCAGCGATTAGCGTAGGATTATCTTGATTGCTTCAATAGTTTTTTTTCTACGAGCGAAAAACTTAAGAAAAAATGAGTAAAAAATAGAATGTAATTTTCAAAAGTGTATAAAAAGGTCAATTTCTATAATTTAGAATTCACTCTAGGTCAATCGCTAGTCTTAAATATAAAGATTAAAATGCCGTTTGGTTTTTTGATTTGCGATAAGCGGAACAGCCGCAATCTTGGTCACCGTCGAGCACCTCTTTTACTTTATGTCTTCCTGTCGGCCACTATAACTTTTATTCTATTATATATTTCGACTTCGAAAAATTTGTGAAGCTTATTTAAATGTTAATAAAGATTATGCAAAAACAATGAAATTGATTATTTCGATGGTGTGCCCGTAAAAAATTATTGAAGAATCAGTAAAAAAAACAGCCTAGAAACTAGAGGACAGCCTTAAATTTCTTCAAACTCACTTCGTTGTTGCTTACAATATATTCCTCTCTTACCTGACAGCACTGCAAGCAGGGTCCCTCCACTGTAGGGTTCCCCATTGATACTGCTGTACTCTCCTCCTTGAAATTATTCTTTGGCACTTCCGGTTCGACACATTTTTTTTCTTCATCGGGAGTCGATATCCCGTTGAGGATTTCTTCTTTTTTGTCAATAGGCTCTTCTTGACTATCCAGTTTTTTCGCTGCATCGATAGCCTCCGTTGTTTCTTTTGGTTCTTCTATTTTTTTCGGCACTGGGGTAAATTCAACGTTGGAATCTATTCCCGGCGAAACGAGCGGGAAATCATCGGTGAGTATCGTTTGAACTCCTATGCTGTCTAAGCCCCTTAACTCACCGGGCTTTTCGGCCTCTTGATGGGTGACCTTGGGTCTAAATTCAATTTTGAAAAATCAAGTATTTGGATTTCCATTATCTTTGGCGTTGAATTTAATTTCGGAAAATTAAGACATCGAATCATTTATGAGAAATTGTAAACAATATTAATGAAGATATTGAAACGGTGTACGGATTTAATAAAACGGTCGTTGTTACATAATTAATTCGTTAATAAATGGAGTAATTGTAAATAATCAATATTATAATCAATAGTGTAAATGCTAGCTAGTCCAATTATTGTTGCAATTAATAGCCGTGCTATTGAAGTGTGTATTTTACTGCAGTCCTGCTGAATAATGTAACCAATTACTACTATCTTCATTTGTAGTGTAATTACAATTAATTTCAATATTAATTAATTATATTATTAATTACATAGTTGATCGAATACATAATTAATTACGCCTGTAATTAATTGCAACATTGTAATTACTTAATATAGTAATATTATAATGTACATTGTAATTTAGTAATATGTAGTGATTAATCAATATTAATTATCAATACGTAAGTAATTCATTAATATCGTATTTAATCAACTACTTAATGAATTTTGTTATTAATTAATCGCTCTATTGATAATATTAACAAGAATATTACTAAATTTTGTTGTAGGCAATCTCGTTGATTGAATAATAAATTAATCAGACAATTAACAATTAAACATTTTATCGGACAGTTTATAAACTAGTTAAATAATTTTAATGTTTCAGCATATAATCAAATATTTTTGTTGTAATTTCGTGTTTAATTTTTTGTTGTTATTTTGTGCGTAATTTTTTGTTGTTATTTTGTGTGTAATTCTTTGTTGTAATTCTGTCTTGAATGTACAAAAAATAATTGTTTCCCGAAAATGAACGTCACTCACTGTTCGTTATCTTTTTCGGGAATAGTTTTTCTAATATCATCGCACGGAGATTGGATCTGGTTGGGAATAATGACAGCCGAACGACTGAGCTCCGTATAATTGTCTCGTTCCCGATCCGGAGGCTCGGTCGAAGTCATTTGACTCTTGACAGTGGTCACTCTAATTTACGATCGAAAACCATAATATATTTTAGAAGCTCTTTTGGTCGCAGTAAAAAATTGATAAAACGAAGGTATACTTCTTGAAACGAGGATCCGCACAGCCAGGTCGTCGTTTTAAGGGATGGCCGACGTGCGAAATTTTTTGGTAAATGTTAGGGTGCAACGACGCTGGTACATGATCTTTCGTGAAGAGCGTGCTTGATCTGACACATAGAGATTCATTACAACCCCATAACACATAAAAATATTCGAGGAATAAAATATAGTAATTGGAATTTTTTGTTTTTGGTACAGAATTTTACCAAATTTGAAATTTTTAGCTTTTGGAATTTTTGGTTTTGATAAAGTTTGGAATTTTTGGAATTTTCGCATTTGTTGTTCTTGGTACAGAATTTTACCGAATTTTTTGTTTTTGATACAGTTTGAATAAATGAAAATTTTTATTTAATGCACTAAAGTGTTTTTCAATGCACTAAATAATAAATAATTTTTTTTACGTCATCTATACGTGATTATAATTAAAATTTTGGAACTCTCAAAATTTCCGAACATAGTTTTTAATTTCCATAGATCCGTGAATATATAACTATGTTTAAATTATCGTATTATAATTTATAGCAATTGGGATTTTTTATTTTTGGTACAGAATTTTACAAAATTTGAAATTTTTAGCTTTTGGAATTTTTGGTTTTGATAAGGTTGGGATTTTTGGAATTTCCGCATTTTGTGTTCTTGGTACAGAATTTTACCGAATTTTTTGTTTTTGATACAGTTTGAATAAATGAAAATTTTTATTTAATGCACTAAAGTGTTTTTTCAATGCACTAAAGAGTAGATAATAATTTTTTTTACGTCATCTATACGTGATTATATTTGAAATTTTTGAGCACTCAAAATTTCCGTACATAGTTTTTAATTTCCATAGATTAATTTCCATATAACTATATCTAAATTATTGTAAAATAACGTTCGATTTCTTAAATAAAAATCCTCAAATCGATTATAAACGTGAAACAATGATTTCTCGAATTACTATCCCGGCAAATTAAATACGCTTAATGAAACTGTATCAATAAAATTTGTTAAATATTAATTTATTATATAAATAAAAAATAAATAAAAATATCGTTTCCTACTTTTTAGTTGATTAAAAAAAAAAGTTTACTTTTTTACATATTTTCTGTATATATAAATTTATAAAAAAAAGTGTATTATCATAAAATAAATTAAAGATATAAATATATTTAAAAAGGGAAACCAACTGCTGGGAATTCGTGTGTCGTACGGTCGTGCGACTTTTTCTTGGTGTTCCAGTGAGGGTTACGACGCACGGTGGTTCGATGACGTCGTCCATGTCCTCGGCCAATTTTCTCTGAGGTATTTTCGGCCACGACGGATCAGCTGGGATCCTAAAAATGTTTCTTTTACAATTGGACGAAACAAGGAAATAATTCCTTTACTCACGAGTCGACTCGTCTTACCTCAAAGATCCGACGTTGTACTTTTGTGGTTTGGGCAATAAATTTTCGCTGTTCACTGGAAATCGAAGAAGAAATAAACGAGATATATATATATATATTTTTTTTTTTCCTGATTGAATTATTGCTGACCTTTGATGTTGAGTTGGAGTGCATTGGATGCATCGCGACACGCCATGTCGAAGGAATCACACATGTCAATTTGCAAATTTTTTTTTTCCTTTCACACAACCCCGGAAGAAACGATAAGTGATTTTTTTTTTTCGTTTTTTTTTCAAAATGATACCCAATTAGTTCCAACGACACTGTTTTTTTTTAAAGGAAGAAAAAAAAAGTGTGGAAACGGACTCGGGCCTTGCGATCCAAGTGTCATCCGGCAGTCATGGTCGAAATAATTGTCGATTGAAATTGTTTTCTTCACTTTGTGTTGTCATGACTACGAAATATCTACGATATCGATATCGACTATGTCCTCGTTATTCTCACTTCACCTCGATTTTTGCCATTTCTCTCGAGATCAAATTACAAACTGTAAAAATTACGAAAACCATTTTTTGCTATAATTAAATGAAAAAAATAAATAAATAAATGTATTTTTCATACGATCGAGCTCTTCTTTATGTTTGAAAAACATTCTTCCAAACCCAAACATATCGGAAAATAAATCCTACAAATTCTGGATTGTTTTTTAAACCCTTGTTTATTTACCAAAAAGATTAACCCCAATTCAAAATTCTCTCCAGATCAAGTCACAAATTTTAAAAATTCGGAGAACTATTTTTTGCTATGATTAAATGAAAAAAAAAAAAATAAATGTACTTTTCATACGACAGAGTTCTTCTTTATCGTTAAAAAAAATTCTTCCAAACCCAAACATGTGGAAAAATAAATCCTACAAATTCTGGATTGTTTTTAAAACTCCTATTTATTTACCAAAAAGATTTAGCCCAATTCAAAATGATTGAAAACCAAAAAAAAAAGAAAGGTCGTACTATCGGAAAAAATGAATCATCGTTGTTTTCGTGATTTTTTTTCTTCTGTTTATCTTTTAATAATTCTCCGATATTTTTTACACAATGCGTATACAATACTATAATTATAACGATACAGTATAATTTATTTACAATAAATATACAGGAATATTACATATAGGAACAGTCAACTAATTTCTACAACGAGATATCATTTATATAGTTGGCTTTTGCTTTCACCATTTGCTCCTCCTCTTTGTTCGTCTCGTTTGGTTTCCTTTTTCATTCGTCTTTTTTTGTCTTAAAGTACCTTAAAATTACTGTACTTTTTTTTGTTTGCTCTTATTTTCGTATTTTTTGTTGTTGTGTAACTTTGCGCACCATATTTCATACGTTATCACAAAAGAGTGAAGCATCGCGATATTTGAAAAATATTTCGTAAGCTCGTAAAAAAAGAACAACGAAAGGGAGTCGATTTGCTGCTGACTTCGTACGTTGTAAACAAGTTGCTTGCGTGCATATTTCTTTTTTTTTTCTTATCTTTGCAGCATGCGTGAAAAGTAAAAATAAATAAATATGTAAATATACAGGGTGTCGATTTTAAAGTTCCAGACTTTGAAGGGCTTGTTATCAAGATTATGGGGATGAGAATAATTTTTTGTTTCTTCACTTTGAAAAGCAGTACGTCGTGTTTTTTGGGAAAGTTTAGAAAAACAAACAGAGAAAAACAAAAAAATTATAATAAAACAGTTCAATTTTAGAAACAGTCGAGTGATGATAAATAAATCATTGTTTAATTATTCATTTCGAAATAAATAATTAATACGAATAACGATTGTTTATTTAAAAATTATCACGAAATAAACTACTGTCAAATTCTAAAGACGTAATTTAATTACTGATTATTAAATTACCTATAAATAAGGATCCAACATTTTTTCGCGATTTTCGAAGCCTCTTTTTATCTATTTTTAATTTCAGCTTACATTTTTTTTTTTTAAATTCCCAAAACTGGTTTTTCCAAATTTAATTGTCTTAACTCCGCTGTGATAAAAGTGGAACTTTTTGTTTCGAAAATGTAATTTTTTCTGGCGATCATAAGAGATCCCGATAAATGCTATTTCGCGAGTACTCGAAAAACAATTAAAAATTGTATTTTTCTCGGTCGCAAAATGTGCGTAGAAAAACATTCGACTATCTTAGAATCGTCACCCCGTATATGCACGCTCGTATAGATTTATCTTTCATTATCAGTAACAAATCTTGCGACGTTAAAAGCGTCGATTTTCTTTTATTTTTTACGATAAAACGTAACGTTGTGCGAGTCTCGAGTTTTTTTTTCCCTCTATTTTTGTTGTCATAAAATAAAAGATGAAACTCGAGCGAGGTTCGTGTAAATGTAGAAAAAGAAACGTTTTTTTTAATGACAAATGCGATAAATATTTCTCTCTCTTCTCCCCCTTGTTCGTTTATTTTTCTGTTTTTTTGGACTTAAATTTTCCAATTATTCATAGAAAAATACATCTCCCTGACGAGGGGAGGGGGAATGTCACAGTATAAAAAACACATTTTTCCCTCTCATTTTCTTTGACTAGATTTTTTCTTCAATTTTCTATGTTTTCCCGATCGTTTGTCTTTTTTTCAAATTTAACGGATTCGGGACTCGAAGCGAGTCCTCAGACCTCGGGCTTGCGCAGAAAAAAAATTCAAAGTTAAGCGGGAAAAGAATCGTGACTTTCGCGGAAGAAATGATGGGGCGATTTTTTTTGTTCCGAATTTTCATATTCCGAGCAAAAAAAATTAATTTTCCATACTTCCGAAGGGACAAACTCTTCTTCGGGTTCCTTATACTCAAGTTACCATTTTTTTTGTAATCGATCGAAAAGTGGATCGATAAAATAAACAAAAAGAAAAAAAAAGTAAAAAATTGTCTCACTGGTCTGATACGAGCGCGTTATGCTCGTGATGGAAAATGAAAATTGAAGTAAGAACGAAACAAAAAGAAACTTTAAGTACACACGACGTATCGTTTTTTTTTGTGCTCGCACGAAAAGCGGAAGTACACTTGAAGTTCTATGAATTTTTATTTCCCTTGCCGATTTATACTTTCGTCTTTACGATCGTCGAATCTTTGAATAATATAAATTCTTTTTTTGCGAATCGGAATTTTTTGAAATTCACAAAGACAAAAAAAATCACGACGGAACAAACTGAAACGGTTTCACATATTTTCCTCCCCTCGTGTGGACTCTTAGATATGTTGCTACTAGAAAAAAATAATAATAAAAAAAATTAAAAAAAAAACAAAAAACAAAAAACTTCATCACTGAAAGTATCATCTCGTTAATCGTGGTAGGATTCCCGAAATAAAAGTTTTTTGCACCGAAACGCAAAAAAATTTCTTGTTGGCAGTATCGTGGGATAATTAACGACGAAAAAAAAGAACGCGCGATGAAACCGTGCGAAAATGCACGTTTCCTCGAGTCCGCGTAACGACTTTTTTTTCTATCGTTTCCTTTCGCTGTCACGTCTGCGAGAAAATAATAATTGAACTAAAAGAAATAGCTCGAGGACGAGTGCTCGAATTATTGTCGGGTTAAGCCTCGTGATCTTCGCTGTTGATGCCAATCAACGACTGTGTTTGCTCCGCTTCGAGATCTGGTAACCTGCGGAAAAGAATTAAAGGAATTCTCGATTGATAAATATTATGAAAATAATTCACGAATACATTAACATTTGATAAATCGATGTTAGTGAATTGCTTATTTTTCATAATTCATGTAAATCAATTTAAATTTCAACTGTTTCATTGGAACAATAATCAATTAATGGATATCGACTTTCGAATATTAAGTACTTAGATTAATTAGTAAATACTTATTAATTAATTGTTATCGGTTCATTAGTGAAATATTTCGTGAATAATTATTATTGAATCGTATCATTGTTGTTGTTTATTAATTGATTATTATACTGATAAAATTATTTAGATATTCATCTATTCCTTCATTTGAATAGATCATTTTTTATTAATTTTTTTAATTATTGAAAGTTATATTAGATATGTTTTCTTCGTACCTGGTGGTTCGGCCTTTACGGAAGATCCAAGTGTAAAGACCTTTGACCATGTCCATGACCGGATCCCAATTATCATAATGCGACAACAGTGATACGGTCAAAAAAGCGAGCAGCATCGGTATCGTCCCGAGATAAAATATACATGGATATTCGACCTTCTTCAAAAGAACGTCAGCCATCATCGACATCGGCATCGACAAGCTAACAGCCAGTGTAGCTATGAGGGACGACGTCAAGAAGCAGCCCCTGCGATCGAAATTCTTTTTGCTTAAGTATACTTAGGTGCGCATGTGGTTTTGCAAGTTTTCAATGTTTGTAGAATGATTGGAGAAATTTAAAAAATTGGACCTTTAATTTTATGATAAAAATGTATTATCCTTGAGAAATCGGGGTTAAGAAATATTGCCTATCTTCTCTGGCACTCACTCATCTTCTACGTGTCCTTAAAATGAACGAATATAAATTTGGTGTAAGAGTGTTCTTGTTACCAAGAAACTTCCATTTCGATAAAAGTGCATTAACCTCCAAGTTCAAAGATAAACGTGATATTTGCCGACCAGAGCGAAAGAATTTGAGAAAAATGCATTGTTTTTTAGTTGTTCTTACCAGAGCCAGAGTACTTCGCTGAGTACAGTCCCGATGAGGCCATTGATGATGAGGAAGGTCCATTGCCGAGTGTTGGGCCACTCAAACTCTTCCCAATGGCCGTAGTGAAGTATGAAGAAGAGTGGCCAAAGCATGGTGAGGTTGAAGAAACCGACGAATCCGAAGAACATCGGTATGTCCATTTTGTCCTCGTGATCGACCTTCCTCTTAAGGAACACTATGTATGCGGCATAAAAAAAAGCACTGACGAGGGCGAGTATAATGCCCGTGGGGATTCCGTTGGTCTCCAGACTCAGATCCGAGAGCCCGACCAATACCAGGCCGAATATGCTGACCGACACTGCGACCAGTTTCGAAAGCGTGAATTTGTCGCCACCGTTGCTCGGGAAGAAAGCGGCGAGGAACAACGTGAACAAACTCGACGTGGACGACAAAACCGTGACGATTCCCGCCTCAGTCTCCGCGAGGGAAATTTGGTAAGTGTAATTCGCCATGAACCACTTAAACAATCAAAGTGAGATTATACATTTTTCTCGATTTTCGAAGAGCACGATTCAAGGACATGTAGAAAGATCGACATAACCTCACAAATTTTCGAAATTCGGGATTATTGCAACTTTTTTCATAAGCGGTTAAGTTTTCAATCAAAAAACGATGATCGATCGAGGGTTATGCTTTTTTTTACGATAGAAATGTTTAATCCTTGAGAAATTGCGGTTTATAAATGTCGACTGTTTCTCGCACTCACATGTCACGTGGTAGATCTTCTGCATGTCTTTAAGGAAAAAGAGTAAAATGGATCGCGCCGAGAGAAAATCTTTAAAAGATTTTAAACAAACTCAATGAGTGCAAGCAAAAGGCCTCAAACCAAACCGGGACCAAAGACCCGACGTTCATGTAATTACCTCGAATAAACGACTTTAAACACATAACCTCAAGAAAACAAAAACAAACAAATAAACAAGTTCAAGCAAATTACTTTAAGTGAGCAAATAAAAAAAACGATCTTATCCAAATAGTCAACTGTAAAGAAATAGTCTCACTCAAACCCAAACAAACCAAAACTTAAACAAACGATCTCAAGTAAATGAACTCATGCAAACAAACGATGTTAAATCAAGCTAGTTACGACAGGCAACGACATGACCCCAAACGCACAAACCCAAACAAGGGTTCTAAGTAACCAGATGTAAAGGAACAATCTCAAGAAACGACCTAAAGCGAATAAGCTTAAAAAAACTAATCATAAAAAACGATCTTAAGCAAATGATTTCAAGGCAACAAGGCCAAAGTGTCTGCGAAGTAAAAAGAAGATGCTCAGTCCTTAAGCAAACAAACCCATAAATACAGCCTTAAACAAATGACCTAACGTGAACAAAGCCGAACCCAACTTCAAGCAAACGAACCCAAACCAACCTCAAATAGGCCTTGAGCAAATAACCTCGAGTAGACGGAGGCAAACACGACCTCAAGCACACAAGCCCAAACGACATAAAAGAGGGTTAGATATTGCAGGAAAACTCAAACAAATCGAAACTGGCATTCTCGAAGTATTGATGAGAAAGAGCTGAAACGTACCAGGAGACAAAACATAAGTGCGATTTTGGCGACTTTCTGTACAGAAAATTTGTGCGCCTGACGTCTGGCGTGCTCGCCGGCCCTGACGCTCGCCTGATAGCTCAGTCTGGCGAGGAGAGCTTCCGTCGCGTCACTCTCGGACATGTGTCGGACCTCGGCCAACTTGCTGAACCGCACTGCCCTTATCGACGAATCGTCACTCTCCGTTCCCGACGAGCGATCACAATGGTCCGGCGTTTTGATCGGTACGAAGGTCGGATCGCTCTGCAAGTCATTTTTTTGTCTTTTTAATTTCCCTCATTGACGCTTCCGATCGGACGACCAGCGCCTTTCCCTCACGTACCAGACTAGTGTTCGCTTCCGAGTAAAAATTGTCGTCTTCTACGTTGGGATCTATGAACTGGAGATAAGCATACAAAAAATTATACGGCCAAACGATACAAAATTTTGTAAATTGTACTCTGTCCAAATTGACGCGGTCGCATAGAGTTTCAAATAAGATCCGCATCGTTTCGGAAAAAAGATAAATTGCAGTGGGCTATAAACATTTTATAAAGCAGACTATTCTCTAAAATTTTCTAGAAGAAAAGCATCTCGTTTTATATTCATATTGAACTCTCGGTCTACAAATACGAAGCGATACAAAAGGTTGTTTTATTTTATATCAAGGTCAAGGCCTTCTTGCCAAAATCAGCTTTAAGATACTTATCAAATAAACAAAATCCTTCAAGGTCATACTAATACGAACTCGGATCGAGATCACTAACACTATGGATATCTTTCTAATAATGTAATGCTCTTCCAAAAATAAATATGTATGGTGGAAAAATGTTATAAACTAAATTGGTAAATAAACGTATAAACACATTTGATAAAGTAATTAAATATAACGATTAAAATGAATTAATGTAACAAGGAAAATTATCAAATGTAAAAAATAACGAATGGAGAAAACTTTGGCTTGATTGCATTGGGTTTAAATTATTTTGAGGACTAGTGAATTATCGTACCATGTAAGTTGCGGGCTTATTGCACTGATCTCTCCACGGCTGCCAGAAGCAAAGTCCGAGCAAGTAAAGCGTGAACATCGAAGTCTTGACGTAAGTGCTGAAAAATGGCTTCTCAAATTTCGCTTCCCTGTAGATGTACTGAAAAAAATGAAAATCCGAGTTATTGCTTCGACACTTTTGTATTCTGACATTTTAGTAACTAGGACTCACTTTTGTAAGTTCCGAACTGGATACCCAAATAATGTCAACCAGCAGCAGTACCAAGAGGCCGAGAACGAGCCTCTGGGACTTGTTCATCATCGCTGCCAGTCTGTGGGGATCCTCCGCCATCCCTGGTTGTCTGCGCTGACGGAGCTCCACTGAGCAACTCATCTGATCGCCCATAAACAATGGCCACGCTTCGTTTCCACTACGGCATTGTATCTCCAACTATCGCTGCTCCCTTATTCATCTGACAAAAAAAAAATTAATAAATGCCAAAACGAACTTTTACCAAAGTTTTGGTAGAGATAAAATTAATTCAAGGAAAATAGGAGTAAAAGTTTTCGTGAAAAGTGCCAGGAAGTGCAGGGAATTTCTCAAGTGCTGATAGAACCTCGCTTCATGTATTACTTATCGATTAATCAATGTATTAGTAATATTTATCAGTATATTGCTAGTTTTGTATGATGTTATTAATATTAAGAAAAAAAGTTAGGAGTTTCCCGGGAACGGCAATAGTGTTGATTTAATGTTAATTACAATACTAATTATTCAAATTAATATTTTAATCTAGTAATTACTAGACTATACATTTTATAATAAGTACATTAATTAATCTAGTATATTAAGTATATTCATCAATATTAAATGGGCAAGCACCGCTTCCGCAAAAATCCTAAGAGCCCCAGCAATATTGAATCGCTATTGCGCTTTTTGAAAATTACTATACCTATAAGCCCCAGTGCTTTCCGCTTCTGAATTATTATTCGACTAGCAAAATTTCTACAAAGGCGGTATATAATTTTAGCCCCTCTGATTTCTGCACTGCGGTACGAACATGAAATAGACGTTTCTTAAGTGTGACGTACTTTTCCTGTGGCGTTTCAAGGACAGCAAGTAAGACTGCGCGTAGCAATACCGGTAATTTGCACTAGAGACAACAATAGGACTCGATACAATTAGTATTTACAACAGGCGAACACAGGAGTGTATCTGCAAAGAAGATACATTCGGCACAGAAGTTAAAATTGATCAGAAAGAGGAAGAAATGCAAATTTACTAACGTAAAATGGGGAAGTTGCGGTTACGGGACGAGGTGCAAAAAAAAGTAACAGGTGGATTGCGCCGTATGGAAATTGCACACGAAAAAAAAAGCAAAAAGCCACAAACTCGAAGATAAGACTAAAACTGTTGACGTTCTTCGTGGCTGAATTTCCGGAACTGAAGTGGGTGGCTTTACGATTGTGGTGTGTAATAAAAAAAAAAAAAAAACATAAAATTCCACTCACCTAAGCGATAAGACATGGACAGTGTCATGATAAAAATTGCACGCCGCCTGTCTCTCCGGCCGAGAGAGTGGGAGAGGAAGAATAATGTATTCTACATGTTCAAAACCGAAATCTCGCGAGGCACGGTGATCAATATCTCTTTGCTTTTTTCACCAGCTTGGAACGTGTCAATTCGTCACTGGACTCACGCCTCGCGTCAATGAGCGTCAGTAATTGCATGGAAAATGTCAATAGAGCCCCGAAATTGCCGGACATCGAGTAACAGCTGCGGCCATCTTGGATTATGTACACTCGCTGGAGCGAGGATGACGTTTTTTAATTCAACTACGTCACACCTGAGGCGCTGCGCTCTGCGGTTTCTCCGATATTCACCCACAATACGAGGAAATGCGTCTACAGGGTCATTCAAAAGATGCGCGCCGAAATCACGGTAAAGAACGTGGGAAAACTATTATTTATGTTTTTCACTACATTTATTTCATTTGTTTATTGCATCAATATTGAATTTGTTTCATTTTATACATATTTAGATTTACATGCATTTTTATTTATTTATTGGATTAGTTTAAAATAATTATTTATAATATATCTTTTAATTATTGCTTAATTATTATGTTCATTTGATTTGTTAAATTTGTTGGATGATTTTTTAAATTTATTTATCACATTTACTATGTTCATTATATTTTTATATGTATTAATGATGAAATTTGATATATTTATATTTTTCAGAAGCTCGGTATTTTATTGAAGTTATATTCTTTTTTTCATCAAGACTATCTTATGTGATTTTTGTCATTCACTGCATTTATCAATTCGTGCTGATTTTTGTAAATATATAAATCTTATTTATTTACGACAACTCATATCCTGCGAGCTTAAGTTTAATTTGAAATTATGAGTTTTACCAACTTCTCAAATTGACAATATCATTACCATTTTCGTTAAGGAACAGTCCATTGAGTTTTTTTTTGCGAAGTAGTGCAGGCGATATGTCGAAGTCCATTTGTCCGATTTACTTCAAATTCGAATAGGGTTTATAACATTTTAAATAGTTCAGTCTCACGATTTTCGTTTGTTTCTGCATTCCTTAATAATCGGCGATAAAAATTTTTTTTTTCGGAAAAAAAGAAGTCTTTTTTGACATCTTCTATTATCGTGAATTTCATAAGTTCAAATAAATATCTAGTCATATAAGAAAATGTATAACCAGTTTTAAGGTCGAGTAACGTTTTTTTTAAAATATCAATTCAATTAATTTTATCATTCGGATGAAGTGTAAATATTTACAATTGCAAATTGCATTTGCAAATGAAAAAAAAGTCAATTTTAACAAGTTTATATTTTTTTGTGTCAAATTAACGAAATCCTTTGAAGGGTTTCATGCAAGTCTGAATTCGTCTGAATTAATCGATACAACTAGCTCAATGGATATTGCATGTTTATTGGAAATAGTCAACGCAAAAATGAAATAAAATTTCCAAATCTTGTAAATTAAAAAAAAAAGAAAAATAACAAGCGAATCTAAAATACAGCGAATAAAATATAATGTCAATAAAAAACAAAATACAAAATATCAATTTACAAACAAAAAATTAACTTGAAAACAAACATTTTGTGGTTAGAAATTATTTTTATTTGTTTATCATTTTTTAATTTATAAATTTGTTTATATTTGTTTATCATTTTTGTTTTACGTTATTTGTTTATCATTTTTTAAATGTTAAATTTAAAAAATGTAAAAAAAACAGTTCAAAATGTTTAAAAAAACTTTTTTGGAACACAGTTAAAAAGTTAAAAAAAAAACAAATATTTGTTTTTGAAATGATAAAATTTGTTTATCATTTTTATTTTACTTTATTTACTATATTTTGTTAGCCATACAAAAAATGAAATGACCTTTTTCCGGTTTGTTACGAGTAGCTCTGAATGGCTATACACGCTTCAGTGTGAGCTAAGCTTCAAAGCCTCGGTCGCCTTAGCAACTAGAGGTAAAAACATTTGCAAATACGGATTTCCATTGAGCAGACGAATTCCGAAGAATATTTCAGTACATCCGAAACGTTGAAAGTTGAAAAGGCCCGAGGTGATCAGCGTGACTATACCGAGAGGTTGGAGGTTGGAAGTTCGCAATAGCATTACAATAATGGCCAACAATACGCTCAGCAACGGGCGAGTGCCCCATCAATCGGAGCAACGTTACAGAAATGACAGAAACTCTGATAGATCGAAAAAAGGTACTTTTTCAACACGTGTGACGCATACCTTTTCACTCTTTCTTCGTACTTTATTCGTAAATATACAAGATTACAAAAAAAAAAAAAAAAACTAGTAAAATGTATTCCGCTACCATTATAAAAAATTTCAATATGAGAATATTAAGCGATGAGAGTATTACTACATTGCCATTAAAAAATCGTCGAAATTCTTACAAATTTTATAAATTTTTGATATAATAATAATGCTCGAATTATTTTATAATTTTTCACTAAATAATTCAATAGTTATATAATAAAGGAAAATTTATGTTTTAAATTCATAATTAATCAGTTGGCAAACTCAACATAGACTTTTTTTTGATAATTATTAGTAATAATAATAATATAATTTAAACGTATTAAAGAAATTAAAAAATTGAGATATTTGTTCGTTGGTAACTTGGAACAGATGTAGAGACACTGAAAAAAACCTCAATCAAACGCAAACGTCGAATTAAAAATATAGATGTACCACGTGACTTGGGTGTGTGAGAGAGATAGTTGAAATTTATGAACCGCGATTTCTCAAGAGTGCAATATTTTTATCGGAAAAGAAAAGGTATGGACCCCTGCGCCTGCGAATTCTACAGAGACTGACGCGAGATTTTTAGTTGAAAACTTAAACGCCGATAGGAAAACTGGTTTTGAAAAATTGTGAGGATACGTCAATTTTCTACATGTTTTCAAAATTAATATTAATTTATATGCTGTATTATTTAACATCGTCGAATTAATTTGAATATTAATTGATACTATTAATACTAATATTAATTATAATAATTAATAAATTATATTATCGTTAATTATTATACAAAACGGAAAATTGATGTTTCCCAGTGTTCGTTGATTATTAAATTGGCTATTTTCAATTCCAAAATGTTCACGACGCGATCTAGTATTGTAAAACCAAGATTTGCATATTTTGAATCAATTTTTGAATTGACAAGCTATATAAATATTCCGCATAGAATTATATCAAGAATAACTAAAAAATCTGACGAGCAAAAAAAAACAATAATTTTGAATGATAATTCGGAATTGTTTTTTGCATCAAGTGCCGGATATACCCGCGGTGGAGAGTCGAAATTGGCTGCTCCACCGTTATTACACGCGTCATGACTACAAAACCTGCAAAGCCCTTATCGAGGATGAACTTGCCAAATCAAATGGTCACAACGAGTACGCTTATTATCTGAAGGTACGATTAATTTTTCCATTATGTATGAATTTTTTAAATACAAAAAAATTAGTGTACATGTCATCAATATATTATTATTAATATTAATAAAACAAATATTAAATTTCGTATCGACCAGGGTCTCATATTGCGACGCGAAGGCAAGATACAGGACTCTCTAGAATCCTTTCAGAATAGTTACAGCGTCAATTCAACGAACGTCAACAACGTCAAACAAATCGCCAAAAGCCTGTACGTTTGACGAAGGAAAAGATATATTATTATTTTTTATATGTAAATTATTAAAATTGAATTTCAATTTATCAAATTATTTTTAAAAATTCGTATTTAATTATCATAAAAATTTTTCAAACTGTTTGATTTATTTAAATTTCAATGTTTCCTTTGATAAAAATAATTTTGATAAATTAACTTATATTGAAATAATATTTAAAAAATATTTGTAATTAAATAAAATTGAATTTATACAGTTTTATTTAATTGCAATTATTTTTTCAATTTACTTGATTTTTCTATTTAAATAATGGAAGAACAAAAGTGTAATGAGAGTATTAAAAAAAGACTTTATCGGTCGCCTCGGTGGACAGATTTCTTTTGGGGAGTCACAAGCGCGCTGTCGAAGCTTATACGGAAGCTGAGAGGATGTCCGAGGCTCCAGACTGGGAAATACATCACAGCCTCGGTAAAAAAAAAGCGAAAGATTGCGATTTTTTTTCATTTTTTCTTTTTGTTTAATTTATAAAATTTAAAAAGATAGAAAAAAGTGAAGTTTACAAAAATAAACTATGATATATTAGAGACAATTCTCCTACAAAAGAGAGCGACGGATTTTTTTTTTCGAAACACAACAATTTGTTTAGCGGAGATACGAATTTCATTTACATAGTGAGAACGAGCTGTAAACGGGGCAGGAAGTGCACTTTAAGAGTACACAGTCGTCAGACACACTCTATCGATTTACGCATTCAACGCTCGAACTGCTTCGTCAATTAGACTCCCGGAAATGCTGTACCCGGCATATATCCCGCTTGACGACAAAACAGATTCAAACGACTGAATACGTTAATTCCTCTTTGCACATGTATAGATATCCAAGATAGAATTTCGAGAAAACGAATCCGGTGCACTGGCTGACCCAGACAACATCAATTAGACGAGCAAATGGGGCGTCGACTATTTCACAGTGACAGTCACCAATGGACAACACTGAAAACCGAAACACTAAACACGTAACGAGTGATTTATGTTTTGGGCAACAAAATTTCCGTCATTTTTCAATTTTTCAATTCAATTCTATCCGCGAATTCAATTTAGCTTTCGTGTGTTTCTTCAATTGAACTTTTTAGTTTGAAAAAAAGTAGATAGCTCAGCAAGCTCATGGGCATTCGCTAAGTCAGAAAAAATTCTTTTCAGAATACTCTTTACGAACCTAAATCGATTAATTAGCGGCTGAGATACGGTCGGTTAAAAATTTGTCGCGCTAGACTCGCGAGTTCGTCGCTGCGCCGCTAGATGGCCGCGCGCCGAGGCTTGCTCGTAATGTTCGCGGCCAGTCCCTGCGTATATAAGGAACCCCTAGCTTCGTCGAAATTTTCGTGCAGTTATTTTTGTAAAATTACGATATTTATACATCTTAAATTAATATAACTTAATTACATTGATTAATACATATATATATATTATATTATATATAATATATATAATTGTACTATATTAATAATTTACATTATATGTTATTAAATTATACTGCAGTAATATTTACTTATATTTATACTATATCAATAAGGCATAAAAAAAAATATATATATATGTTTTTTTTCAAGGCGAATGTTACATAAGATTGTGCGAGACCGATGAGGCCGAGAGGGAATTGAAAAAATCGATTGAGTTGACGAAGCACGAAGCACCTTATCTGACGCTCGCGAGGTTATACGTGGCGAAAGATCGAGTCGACGAAGCCATTGAAATTTACAACGCAGCTTTGAGGTTAGCTATACGTTAATAAATGATGATTAAAAATGTAAGAAAATAAAAAAAATGGGAATCAAACAAAATGAAAAACGGGTCGGTCGAAGCGATTGAAATGTATAACAGAGCTCTGATCTCAGATTCGTATTCACGTTAAATTTGCTTTAGGTAATGGATTATTAAAAATTAATAAAAGCGAATTTCCAACGCTTCTGGGAAAAAAATCATATGGGTGTATACGTCTGAAAAAAAATGATGAGGCAAAGGATATATTTTATTGATCAGCCTTACAAAAAAAAATTATAAATTGCTTCGGTAGAAGGAAACTGAGAAATTCTATTCACGGCGTTTCAGCGAAACGGAAAAAACTGTGGCTTTGCTTCATCAACATTCGTTTGGGCTCTAGTCCTTTTTCGAGGATTTTCTCATGTAATATTTATTTCTCCTGTTTGTTCCAATCTCGAACAGATGATATAGCTCTTCAGTTTTTACCGAGCCCACTCGATCGTCACTGCGAATTTACTTTTTTTACTCCAGCCCCTCCCCGTTCCGGTCCTCGTCTACGTTCCTGTATGCTTTCAACGTTTCTTCGAATGACATTTCCCTAGCAGGAATGAAATTCACCATTTTTATTTTTCAATAGGTATTTAACCAGTAAATTGCAATAGAAAAAATTTCTAAAAATTGTTTAAAAATATTGAAACATGAATTTAATTTTCAATATTACATTTTCTTCATAAATCGTAAATTATTAATACTTCCAGTTTTTATTGATCTCGATTGTTTTTCAATTTTGACGTAGTTATGCATGTGTTTGAATCATCGTCATCATTATTATTATTGTCAATTATTATTATCATTCTGATTAATATTGTTACTATGAAAATTATGAAAAATTTAAATAATAACAATATTTAACGTTGCTATGATTGTTATGAAAAATAATAATGAATATCAATTATTATTATTAGTAATGTTATTCGCATCTTCGTCATTATTGTTATGATTTATTATTTATTTTTATTATCACTATTATGATTTATATTATTGCAACGGCAATTATTAATAACTATAAATAATAAGGATAAATATTTTCATCACTATTATCACCGATAATAATTTATTCGAAAAATAATTGTTAACATTTATTATTACAATCATTTTTATTATATCCATTTGCATAAATGTTACGATCATCATTACGATGACAACTCTTCAGTTGTGATTGAACGAAAAGAAATTGTTTATTCGATAGCGCATCGACAGAGAGCGAAGATGCTGCAGTCGAGATGGGTCTCTTGTATCTCAGGATCGGTGACGATCAGCGCGCCTTTCAGGAATTCGGTACGGTGTTGGCAAACTCGCCGGGAACACCCAAGGCCGTTCTCCCGATGTCTTACATAATGCAAGTGAGTCTCAAGAAATAACGAGAAAACGAAAAAAAAAAAAAAAGAATCGTTTATCATTTCCGTGATTCAGGATTCGTTCGCGATTAAGCGCTTACTAAGAGATACGTCTTCAACCGATTCAAGGAGTTAAAGTTTCATTGCCGTCTGAGTGCTCGAACTTTTTTTGTTCTTGTTTCTCCAGTCTTTTTATTTTCCCTTCTCTCTCTCTCTCTCTCTCTTTCTCTTTTTCTCCGTCTCGAGATTTTATAATCGCATTTGAAGAACTTTACCGTACGAAAATGACAGTTTCCGCGCATCTCGACAGACTAATCGCGAGCACGAGGTTGCACTCTCCAAATACAGGATGGCTGCTCAATTTATGCCCGAATCTTGCCATCTCTGGAACAACGTTGGCATGTGCTTTTACGGAAAGCAAAAATACGTCGCGGTGAGCATTATTATTATTTTTTCATATATTATATTTTTTAAATATTTTTATTGAAACGTGAGTTATTGAGTGATGAAAAAAAAAATAACAATCCTAAAAAATCCGATTTTTAAAAATAAAAGAACTTGCAAGAAAACGTTGCAAAGTCGATCTCTCCGATTTCGATTAAATTTTGCGTGTTTATAAAATGGATAAAAATAGTCGACACGTATTTTTAAATCTGGGGCACCTTAATTTTAGAGGGTATAGAAGGTCCTCGCAAATATAATAGTTGTATTTTTCATTTTACATCGAATAATGTTTCGACGATACGAGAAACTAAAAATATTTTTAATTTCAACAACATTTATTTTTCCACCAGCTGACCCGTTGCGCGATTTTGAGAAGAATATAATTTTAAGAAAACTCGATATGAGAAATTATATCTCAATAAGTTTGATTGAAATCAAATTTGTTTCAATTTTTTTTTTTCGATTCTTTGTATTCATTCGTGTGCTTGTGGATAAACAATATTTCTTGTTTTTCCTTCCGGTGCGACGAAATGCTAATCGCTGATTGGAACTTCTCAACAAACTCTATTTATCGGAAAATAAAATAAATCAGCACTGATGCGCGCCACCTATCGGACAACAGTAGTACTATGTCAGAAACTTTTCATATATATAGAAACCGCACCCGCCGATACATGTTTAGCCCCACTGTACAAATTTCTGGTTTGAGCCGGCTCAGCTCGATTATTCCACGATCTTTATCGGCTGTTATTCCCGTATATATAAAAATGAGTGATAACCCATTTTCAATCGCATCACCATCTGCTCAAAAATAGATCGATTTCGTTACGTTTCAGCAAGTAATCGCTGAACATCAAGTTCGCCCCAAAAAGTTATTCCGAGTAAATTCGTGTGGCACCCATACATCAAGCTTCTCCTTAAGACCAGTTTTATGCAAATGAGTCTAAACACTCAAATTTATTGTTTTATCAATTAAAAATAAATTTTCCATTCACGCAAATTAATTATAACAGGGTATATAATCCGGGTTTATTATATTGATAATAAAATTTCGTTTCTAAATATTTAATTCCATATAAATAATTATATTAAAATTAAATTAATTCATTTATAAATTTTGTATACCCTCAAATTTCAAATTTTTGATAGCCAAAATGAGTATTAGAAAAGTACGTCATTATTAAAAAAAAAAAAAAGAAGTACTTACTAAAAAAACTATGAAATAACTCAAAAACAAAGTAATTACTCGAAAATTGCTTCATTGTGGCTGTTTTTGTGGGGAACTGGCCACCCTGCATTTTTTTAATGTGCATATTTAATAAATATATATATTCAGATATTTTTTGTGAATCACCCTGTATATGTATACAGAATCGAATTTCTCTTCTGATTGTTTTTTTTAATTGAATTTTGATTATCAACAATCGTAATTTCAGGGTGATTTTGAAAATATATAAATGCTTAAATAAATGAATAAATAAATAAGTAAATAAATAAATAATATCCTATTTAATGGGCATTTTGAATAATGATGATCCCCATTTTCGTTTTGTTTATTCTTTTTCTTTTTTTACATCAACTTCCTCACCTTCATTATGGATATTGTTACGCGAGTTCTCATTCTTTCGCGTCGTTGAAATTCCTTTTACGGCTTCTCGCCCATTTCGTCCGAGAGGTCCTGGATGGGAAGTAGCGACCCTTGGGATCTCACGGGCAAAGGAAGTCGCGGAATCCGGATAGGGCGGAGAAAAGGGAGCGAAGGTTATTGCGTTTTGGCTGAGTAACGATCGAATAGGAACATCGGAATTAAATCGTTCGCGAGTTCGCTTATGATTTTGATCTAAGTGGTGGAAGAATTGAGAGGCTAGACCGATATGACGAGGACATCTGGATCGTGCGACAGAATTCATTTTTAGGGAATATTTTAGACGATTGAGAAACATTTTTTAGTCTTAGTTAAAACATACTCGTAAAACTGAAATAAAAAATTTAGTCAAACTGAAATTTCAGTTAACTCAGTTAAAACTGCACGAAAAAATAAAGCCACGTTAACAACAATTTTGTGGAAGGGATGGAAATCTTTTTTTGATATACTGTAGATAATGTTCGATAAGATGGAATCGAATTTTTAAAAATAATGTTTCGATCATGAAAGAAATTATGTTTAAACTTTTATTCCTCTTTTCATCGGTAAATACCATTATTATTATTGATAACTAATGAAAAAAATACTTTACGTGTAAAAACGCCTATTAAAACCGAACTACTAGTAAAAAAAAGTGTACCAAATCTGCAGTGAATCAAAAGTGCTGTTCTGCAGTTCTGAAAAGTGAAAATCATTAACAAAACTAAAATAAACTTTTGAAAAAAGCGCGAATGACTTTTTAAAAGTTGTTGAACCATCCGGTCAATGATCAGGTACCCGAGTATCCATTTCAGCGTTGCAGATAGAATTTATTAACTTTTTCGTTAAAAAACTGTATAACCGTCTGGATCCCCGAAATTTAAGTAGTTTGAAACCCAATTTTCGTCGAATTTTTTTATAATCAATTATTTAATAATAGTTATTAACTATCAAAGTTTATTCGCCTTTCGTTCAATAACCAGGCACCCGGGTACCCACTGAAGTTATTACGCATGAATGTCGGGCTTATACACACTAAAGAGACTACCTATTAAAGTATTGAAGTAATTTGACTTTTAAATAAATAATAAACAATATCGTGCCTGGTTATTGAACGCAGGAGGTATCAAGTTTGCTACTATTATCAAATAATTGATTATAAAAAAATGTGACAAAAATTGGGTTTCAAACTACTTAAATTTCGGGGATCCAGGCGGCTGTGCAGTTTTTTTTAAAGAAAATGTTAATAAATTCTATCTGCAAAGCTGAAATGGATACCCGGGTACCTGGTCATTGACCGGACGGTTAACCGCTTAATAGCCAACTTTCCAAAACTTTTGAAAAATCGATGAAAATGATATGAAAATTGTTTAAAAATTGAGAAAATGGTGTTTGTCATTCTATCAAATAAAAAGGTCTTAAGTAGTCACGCGACTTAACATTTTTAGTAGCTCAACCTCTTGAAACCCAAGATTTGAAAAATGTCACGTTCATGAAGTTATTCGGAGCAGCCACGAACAATAGATTCCAAATTGCGAGTTCAGCAGCTTATCGAAGGTTGATAGGTATTGCTAAAACTGTTATGTCCGTTGGCACGGGACGGGGAGTCAAATCACCGCGCGATACATCGCTTATGAGCAGCTAAATCGCCACAGCCCTGTTTCACGCCCTATTCCATCGTCGACTCCCCACTTACATGTTCCGAAGCCGAATACGAGATTGCCGGATCATGATGGAGAACGCACGAGCCTGGGACTTCGATTATCCGTGTAAACGGGTTACCGCAAGCCCCGTGTAAGAGAGGATTTCCATCACGATCCCATTTACACGGCTAATCCACATTGAACGCGATAGCCGAACATTCCAAAGCTAGTGGGACTTTTGGCTGACATGGTCTTTTTTTCTCAATCCTCTCAGCCTGGTCGCCTCGGGCCACTCTACCTTTGCATCGAGAATGGGGACAAATGTACCCTACAGTGCGCCGTTTGCTGCTCACTTCCAACAAGTATTGGAAAAAAGTTCCAAATGACCTTCAAGAAAGTCCGAAACTTTCGGCAATATTGTCACGCACTGATGGAGGCTCCAGAAACTTCCAGAAAACTATCGACCTGGTTCCAGTATGCTTCCGGCATACTGGAACCGGACGAGTCTTCAGGACTTCCGGACAAGTCTTCAAGACTTTTTGAAATTCATGAAAACATTGATAGAAATCACTGGAGATTCCAGGTTTTAGCAAGTACTTGACAGTTCTGGCTGGCTACAAAAAAGCTGCGCCAATTCCTGTAAGTTTCTGATTTTCTAGGCAGGTCTTCAAATTTGATGAAGTTCCTGGTGACGTTTCCAGTCATCACTGGAACCTCCAGGTTTTAACAAGTACCCGAAAGTTCCAGCTGGTTCGAAAAAAGATTTTAGATTTTTAGATTAAATTTTAGGTTTAGATTCCCGATACATTTTAGATTGCTTGATGCTTGTTTGAACATTGCCAGACACTGGTGGAAGCTGCAGGTTCCAGATACATTCCAGAAACTCCTAAGTGATTATCGATGGTCCACGCAGATGTATCAGCAAGTACTCAGCTAATGTCAATGCCAGTTGGTTCCGACAAAGCTGTACCAAATTCCATGAGTTTTCGATCCTATCAGAAAGTACTCAAGACGTTCCGTAGCTTGTAGAGACATTGGCCCACCCAAGTTCCATAAATTGCGAAACAAGTGTAAGAAAATTCTTCAAAGTAGTTAGTGATGGTCCATTACGTGGTTCCGGCACGTACTCAGCAGTTCCAGCTACTACCAGCTGATTCCAAAGAAGCCGAATCAATTCCGAAGAGATTTCATTTGTTTGCAGATTTTCAGATGTTCCAATAGCATGATTCGAGAAGGTTCTCGTTCGCCGAAAAAATCTCCACAGTCGATATTAGCGTTTAAGTGCAGACTCCCAAAGGCCAATGGTCGTATTTCTTCGGGACTTCCGCATCGGGGCTTCCGGATCAATAATT
Source organism: Ophioninae sp. A BG-2022a (assembly GCA_030523105.1). Taxonomy (NCBI): domain Eukaryota; kingdom Metazoa; phylum Arthropoda; class Insecta; order Hymenoptera; family Ichneumonidae; species Ophioninae sp. A BG-2022a. The sequence goes on along the minus strand of JAPYZI010000117.1, from coordinate 46,579 downwards.
CCGAGAGAGGCCATTAACTTTTATCGTGTTCCAGGCGATCAGTTGCCTCAAGAGAGCATACTACTTGAATCCATTGGCGCTGATGCCGGCGTGCAATTTGGGGAGAGTCCTACTGACCACGGGTCAACCAGCATCGGCAGCAATTTACTTGAGGGCAGCAGTGACAGCAGGACCGACAAATTTTATGCCTCACCTATTGCTCGGTCGTAAGTCGAACTCTACCGATCAATCAACGTTCTCTTTCTTCCCGAAGACTACCCAATTTTACCTTCATCAAAACAGTTCCACGATTATTTTCCACCTCGGGCGGATGTTCCGATAGCGCTCGTAAACATAATTACGTTCCTATAACATAATGCTGTTAGTACCATCCCAAGTACTTCGTAATTAGATCGGAGTAAAGCGAGGACAAGTCACGAACTCGCTTCGACCGATGAAAATTCATTGCTACCCATGAGGAAGAGGAAGGCAACAAAAGATAAGTCATTGTTTGTTTGGGTTAGGTTAGGTTGAGGTTGAAGGTGTCCAAGTTCTGGGGTGTTTGAGTTTTCACTTATGTTTAAGTTTTAGTAGGTTTATGTTTACTAAGTAAGTAAGCCTTCGTAAGTTTAAGCAGACTTAAGTTTACTTAAGATTGAGTAAGTTTAAGTAGACTGAAGTTTAAGTAAGTTTAAGTAGACTGAAGTTTAAGTAAGCTTAAGTAGACTGAAGTTTACTTAAATTTAAGTAGATTTCAGTTTACTTAAGTTTAAGTAGATTTCAGTTTAAGTGAGTTTAAATAAGTTTAAGTAGACTTCAGTTTAAGTAAGTTTAAGTAAGTTTAAGTATACTTAAGTTTAATTAAGTTTAAGCAGATCTAAGTTTACTCAAGTGTACTTAAGTTTACTCCAGTTTACTTAAGTTTACTTAAGTTGAAGTAAGTTTAAGTAAAGTTAAGTTTACTTTAGTTGAAGTAAGTTCACGTGAAGTTAAGTTTACTTAAGTTGAAGTAAGTTTAAGTGAAGTTAAGTTTACTTAAGTTGAAGTAAGTTCACGTGAAGTTAAGTTTACGTAAGTTGAAGTAAGTTTAAGTGAAGTTAAGTTTACTAAAGTTGAAGTAAGTTCACGTGAAGTTAAGTTTACTTAAGTTGAAGTAAGTTCACGTGAAGTTAAGTTTACTTAAGTTTAAGTAAACTTAAGTTTGTTTAAGTTTAAGTTTTTACCTGTAAGTTTTCAAAACACGTGTAAACAGCCCGCAACCTGCCAGAACTTGGCTTCCAACTTCTAAAACCTTCCGGCTAGATCATTTTACTCTTCGAAAGTGGTCAGAAATTTTAGCCTGTGACTACTAGAATTGAAAACAGAGGAACTTCTCCGAGACTGGAAGTGCCGGGAGGCTCTAAGATGGTCCCAAGTTTTCCAAAATCTACCAGGTGGCTAAACGATTTCACTCATCCAAAACGGTCAGGAACTCTTTACCCGGGACTGAAAAAATTGAAAAAAGAGGAACCCAATGAGAGGCAGGTCATGATCAATCGTTTTGGCGACCAATCGATTGGCCGTTCCATCATCGGGGGACAGCCGTCCACGTTTCGTGTCTCATTTTTCATCGCTCCGCTGCTGTGCTTGACAACAATGTTCCTGAGATATTGGAGGGAACGAGAAGGTCGTTTGAAAGAAAAACCACTAAGCCATCTTGGCTACATTAATGCCCATACCATCCCTATATACGTGTACGTATATAAATTGCTCCGGTGTCTTGTAAAAATTGACTTTCCATTCGTCGGCAATTTTCGCTCATACCGGATCTTCCATCCCCCTACCCTTTAGGCGTGCCGTGCTCTCGGTGACTCCCGAGAGCTTTTACCATCCGACAGCTGCTGCTGTCGAGCTTCCATCCAGACCCCAGCCTGTTTTGCAATCTTTTCATCTCTTCAAGTGTGGGTCTTTCATTTTTCCTCTTTGTGATTCCGCCACGATCTCGTGGACGTTTCTCTAAGCTGATACGCAAGAATATTTTGAGCTCCATCACCAGAGGCCTTTGTGAGGACTCCTGAGAATACGAAGCCGTACGATCCTCCCCGATCGATCCGGAAGCTCTCCTCCTTTTGCTGGTTAACAGCGAACGAGTTTGAACTTGAGCCGAAGTGCAGGGTCGATCCAGATGCACCAGCTGGGGTACAGCCGAGCGGTCATCACTCTCAGTAATGGCCCCGCGTAGCGCAGCTTAATTTCCATTGTTAATTTATTATTTATTTATCTATTCGTAACGTTAAGCATTTACGACACGATCTAAACTCGTAAATCCGCAATTCCCAACTTTTTGTTCAATTTTTGAATTCAAGGATAGTTCACTACCCCAGTTTGAATGGAACTGATTCCAGTTTTATTTTACCATTCTCCTTTCTCGCGTATTCGTTAGTGGCGCTAAAACGTTTGGACGAACTGGAGGAAGCCGAGGAAGTTCTGTCGAAGGCTCACTCTCTCGCTCCCCAAGAACCCCTGGTCCTTATCAATTATGCGGTGATCCTCGAAGCAACGGGCCAAAGAATACGAGCCGCCGAAATCCTCGTAGCACTCAACGACATCACGACCGTCATCGACGTCGAACCCCAGGTACGACCATCCAAGTACTTGCCCAATACCAGTCCCGAAGGAAATTCTATGCGGGTGTCCGCGCACACGAAGAACTGCCGAAGGAATTTCAACTATTCGGGATGTCAACTAGACCCTTAATCATTTCGCTCCGAGATTCCGAAAGAATTCACGGAACGTGTTCGTCAAAACTTTTCCAGATCGTTCAGACTGCGAGGAATCTCGCCGGGAAACTCGGAGGACAGCGGAACAAAACGAGTCCCGAGTCTCAAAGGATCCTTGTGGAAGACGAGGTGTGAGGTTTGCTCACTGATTTAACAAGAACTTTGAAGACGCTATAATAGAAATTAAATAAAGGTGTCTGCTGTCGAGAAATACTACACTGATAAAAAAAGTTTATCCGATTTAGCTATAATCCATCCCTACTTCGATTCCATTTCCTCTTCATAAAATATAGTATTAGAGTTAATAAAACTTTCAATTTGCTATTGCGATAAAGTTTACAGAGTTAACGGGAAAAAATCGTATTACGAACATTTCGATTGTGCGCTACGAGTGTCTGTGACTGCATAGAGAAACTTCGGGCCCTGCGCCACACCGCGGCCACAAACTGTACTACTATCGGTTTGCCCGCGCATTCGAATGTTAAAATCGAAATAGTCACGTTATATTCGAATAAATATTTTTTTTAGTCAAATTCTTCAGATAAAGTTCTGAAAAGTATAACCCTGTTATTAAGCTGAAATTTAACACAGATTTTTCTTTTACTATTGTAAGAGAATACCTGAAAGAATTTTTGGCGACTATCGTTTGTTTTTACGATGTCGAATTTTAAAGGTTATTTATTTACAATACAGATCAATATACTTTCGAATTTGATATTTTAAAAACATCTCTTTACTCGGCTAAAAATGCTTTTAGAGCTGCCTAAAAATATTAAAAGGAAGGTTCGTGCAAAATTTCAACTCGATCAAAGAGGTATGTTTATCGGAATTTTCCCCAATTCATCAGAGGTGAAGAAATGTTCAATTACTCATTTTCTATAATTACCAATTTCACCAAAGGTGAATAAAATCTTAATTATTCGTTAAATAAATTTCATTCAAGTAAATATATTTAACATGAATAACCAAAGACCAATAATTAGAGAGAACAAAAAAAGATTTAAGATAGTTTTACGAAGAAAAGCTCTCGTATATCCTCATTAAAATTTCAATAAATCTTATTTCATTTTATTCGGCAAAATGTCATGATCGTTCCAACGGGGCTTTCGTGAAAGCCTCATTGAGTCACAGAAATAAAAAGATTTCAGGACGAGAGTTTATAATGGAATAACGAAATCGCAGGGCGTTGAAAACATTCGAATTCATTCAACACCTTATTTCATTTGACCGGAAACTCCCCGATCCAACTACGGTAGCTTGAAAATGTTGTTCGTTATTCCAAATAAATTAACTTCGATAATGTTGACGTTTCACGATCCTTCTCCCTTTTGCCGTGACTTTGCTCTTCCATTTCCGGCTTTTTTATTACGGGCTTAATTAAAGTCTCTCGAGAATAATTGCCGTGCCGTGGAGAGACCGGATAGCTAACGAATCGAAGTCTAATTTTGGCCATTGGTTGTTTTCTGGCACGCGACGAGGGCGAAGGACGTTGGACGGTGATACGTGTGTATGGATAGCTCGAAAGGTGCGTCTACTGGTCACGCGGACTCGATAAATCGTAAAAAAGCCCTTTGCCCTTTTCCTCGGCCCTTTCGAGGCTTGCGCAACCCTAAAGTATTTTCTCAGGACGCTTGATCCCTTTATTCACTCTCGTGGGAGAAATAGGGGTGCTAGTGGCGGTCACAAGCCGGATAGAATTCCCATGGATTGAAGCGAACCAATTTCCCTCCAAAGGTCGTCCGAAGTAATATATTTTCGGGCTTTCGATACTTGTCAACGAATCTTAACAGCAGGGTTGCCCAGGCGTGGTAAAAAAATATAGCGGAGAGACAGCTCGAAAGTCGACAGAACCTCTCGATGTTCGAGCGGTGGGGATTGACTATATAGGGTAAGCGCCGCTGATGCGCAAGCGAGAGACATTCGCGCTGTGCGCCATCCTGCGGCGGCCGATCGAATTAACGGCGAGTCGTAATTCTTCACGGGATATTTGAGTTACAGTTTAAAATGAATTTTCGATAAGTATTGCACTTTCAAAAAAAGCAAAGAAATGAACCTTTCAGATTCATTTGTTTTTTAATGATAATTATAAACATTGAGTTTCGTTTCATTTTTTCAAAAAATACAAAAATAAAATCATTGAATTTTGCTTGTTTTTATTAAAGAATAAAAATAAACATTACGTTTTGCTTGTTATTTTTAATGACAAATCCAAAAACATTGAAAATTGGCTTGTTTTTTTTTCAAATTTCGTTTTAAAATATAAAAAAACTGCTTTTTGGTGCCGAAACGAATATCGCGTGACCGATAGAAAATTTTGCATATTTATGGGGTAGCGAAACAAAGTTCGTACGTTCGATCGAAGATTTTGCATATTTATTAAATCTGAACGCACCCTTTATAAGGTTGGATTAACGTCGTTGACCTGATCGTCAAAATTATTCAAAGAAGAAAAACGTGGGAGGCGACTTAGTCCCATTACGGGTAGCGAAATAAAAAAGGAATTTATAACCATGGCACATCGCAGTGAATTTTTAGAGGATAACATTCACTCGATCGTGAGTCATACCTTATTCATGCCCTTTTTCGATGCGTGAGGGTGAGAGGGAATAAAAAAATAGGGGATGATGATAGAGTTACTCACCGCGGGCCATTTCTCTGCCCTTCGCGGACCGTCGAGTGCCTTTTTTTTTTTTTTTTTTTTTTTTTGAGGTTATGTGTTCTTCCAGGAATTTTTCGATGCATACGGATGTCGCCTGATACATCACGAGTTCATCCTTTATTTATACGTTCGCATATTTATCATTCATTTTTCGTGTGCGGGGGGAAAAAGCAATCTATCGGCCACAAATAACCTCAAAATATCCTGGGGCGCGAAACTCCGATGACAAACGATCCATTTTATTCCGGGCAAACTCGAACGCCACTTTTCGCTGAAGAACAAAATAGGAAATGAATTTTATCAATCTGTCAACTCGTCGAAAAGCTTTGTTTATTTATTTACTTTATTTCGGAACATTATACATAATACGTCGTTCTATTTGGGCGCTCACTCGACGAATCTGAGCACATCGTTGTCTTGTCATTCTCTCACTTTCGATGTGCAACAACGTTTGACGTTGATTTTTATAAATATTTTCGCAATTCGGAACATTCCCACTTTTTTTTTTATTGCATATGTCGCACGGAAATTATTATCAACACGCAAAAATGATATATTTTATAGCAGGAGGTTGACGGGAATGACAGATGGCGTTACTAGTATTTAAAAAAACGAAAACATGAGTTTTTTATTGGCCTTGCCACTCGCATTTGTTTTTTTTTTAAACGGCTATAAAAAATATAGATAAATTTGATATACAATCATTTTTTTTACGATTTTCGATACATTTGTGAATGATCGATGAAATGTCAATTAGAGGTTCTTCTTTGATATATTTATTCGTTATTCTTTGTTTTTTATTCGGATCGTATGAGTAATGAAAAAAAAATATTATCAAATGTGTCTATTGCTTTCCTGTTTTCGACTCTGTTTTTGAATCATCTCGATATTATTTTTCGCATTTTTTCGAAACTATGTAGCGGTAAAAAAAAATGTTCTTATTGACCGACAAATTTGTTCTCACATCCTTACATTTTTCCCTCCGTTCGACGAATCGTTTCAATTTATAATTGTCACCTATAATTATTAACATTATTGTTATCGTTAATATTATTATTTAAATCACAACAGTTTTTTACGCTAGAAGTAATAAAAAAAATGTACAAATTTGTCTATCATTATTCAACGAGTAAAAATAAGACATCTTTCCGAAATTCTTTTGTTTTTTTTTACAAACTCGCAGATCGAAAACCAATATCGAAGTAACGATTTTTTTTCATAGAAAAATTCACAGAATATGACGTTTATTGAAAATTAAAATATCCTTAGACATGAATGAAAAAATATATAAAATATTTGACACATTGAAGAAATCCTAATTTGGCGTTTCATTGAGGAAGTCAAGCTGACATTATTTTTATTTCCATGTGCACAAACTGGATGTTTGAAAAATATCTGTTTTTTTTCTGAAATTCTGAAATTATTATTTTTGTTCGAAAAAAATAAAAACAAATTAGAAACACGTATAAAAAAATGTGTGAAAACTCCAGCACACTGGAAAATTCAAATTTGGCGTTTCATTATTTCATGCGATACTATTTTTATTCCTATTTACACAAACTAGATATTTCATAAACAATAAAAACTGCTGCACATCATGATAATAAAAAAATTGTCGACAAATTTGAAGATTATTATAAAAATAAAAAAAAACAATGTAATAAATGGAAAAAGGCGCCAAAAATTATAATACGATTTTTTATTTCGATTGCCACAAGCTGCATATTTTAAAAAACTGATTGAAAAATTCAGATATTATAATGAAAATAAGAAAAATCAAATAACTCGAAAAAAGTATGAAGAAATATGTAAAAAATTGGTGACAGTTAAAAAATTCGTATTTTGGCGTTACACATATGTGCTCTGCACGTCAGTCTGTTGGGTCGGTGGGTGCCACTTTTTCATAATCCGTGGCTTGAACAAGTGGCCAAAAGTCGTGCGAAATTGTCGAGACATCGAGCAGTAAAGAATAAAATTAATAGCGCCGTTGAGCAATGCGAGTATATCCATTATTTCCCCAAAATTGTGATAACAATTGCGAAAGAAGCAATCACCCAGGAGGCCCGAAAGGAGGCCGAGTACACCTTGGGGTATCTCGGTGACGAGAAATAATAGAAGAACGGCCACGAGCATTCTCGTAGTCCTGTCGGTTCGTCGCTCGGATTTGCTCGGTCTCCGCGTTCCGAGACCCTCGTTCGGCACCGCACAGGGGTTGTAACCCCTCAGCACTTGCTTCCTACCCTTAGCCCTGAATCGATCGAACAACGACACCGGTGAGCCTCATTTATCGAATGAAAATTAAATTCGAAAAAAAAAAAAATTATTTTATCGTTTTTTCGACGATTTTTTTTTGTTGCTGTTGTTGTTGTGGTGAAACATTGATTTTTTTTTCTGTTCATTTTGGAATCATCATTTTGTTTCTTGAAACACTTGACGTTCATTTTTCTTTCGTTAGGCTTGAAGCTCAGTTTTTTAAATTACGATTAGTAATGATGATATTATTGGTAAAAGTTAGGACGCTGATATTTTTTGGCTATTCATTTTTTCAATTAGTAAAATTAGTAATATCAATTTATTTTTATTTTTTTTCATTACCAAATTCGTTATATTTGAAAATTTTTTTTTCATACTTATTATTGCATGAAACATTTATTTTTAATCGTTGCTTGATATTTTTCAATGTTCATTATTTCAAAAAATTTTAATCCTGAGAAATTTAAAATTATCATATAAAATTGATACCGTTTTTTAACGAATTTTTTTTTCTCCAGGTTTTATATTCTATTTCGATGTTTTTATTTTCCACGGTTATTTAATAGAAAAGATTATAAATGTCATTAGTTCAATAAGAAAAAAAAAATACTTCGGGATCAATTACTAAAAAGTCGAAAGGTGAATCGATTCGACGGTTGACTCACCTGTACAGCGCTTTTATCAGCCAGCAGCTGATGACGGTAAGAATGAGGCAGGGAATTAATTTGACCACGACCCCGAGGACCCAGAAATTCAATTGGTACCAAATTCCTTTGCGAGAGTAATTGCCTACGTGGTAAAGAACCTCCTCCGTTCCATTCTCGAAAACCGTTTTCTCTTTTATCTGAAAAGTGCATTGTTTTTCGCCACAACCGTAGATGAAAAAATTTCCGGATAAATAAAGAAACAAAAAAAAAACGGAGTAATCACTAAATAAATGGATAATTAAATACAAAAATAATTAAATTGCATAAATAATTATAATAACATATAAAAAATAAATAAAACAAAATGAGGACAAGAATAATTCATTATTTCGATAAATAATTGAATAAATAAATGCATTTAAGTGGACTGAACGCAGAGTTAAATGCAAAGTTGACATAAAGATGCAAAATGGAGCAAAAAATCAAGCTTAAACGGGTAAAATGGACGAAACGAGAAGGATGATAAAATCACAATAATGATGAAACGACCGCTCATAAAATAATCACAATCAAGGAATAAAACACAATCATGATACGGTAACAATAGGTGAATGAAACAAAATGGAAGTAATAAAAAAGTGAACGTAGCCGCGGCAGTGTACTCACTCCGAAAACGAAATAGCTCGGGGCGCAGGCAATCAGAGGGGCCAAAAAGCTGCTCCACAGTGCCAATCTGCAGCGCGCCGGGGTGCACCAAGAATGATTGTATTCCGGAAACCTTCGAAATATTACATACTGCAAACAATTCAATAAACCCAAACAAACAATCCACGTCGAATGTTTATTATTTATTTATATATTTTTATTTACTCGAAAGGTAAAAATACCTTGAACAGAATTGTCATGATTTTTTAAATGAATGTTTCTGAATGGTTCGATAAAAATAAATAAATAAATTAATTAATATTATTAATTAATTTATTAATTCAATTACTATTAATTATTTATTTTAATCATTAATAAATCAATAATAAAAATATCGAATTAAGTGAATAAATTATAAATCAATAAATTGTTAATAAATAAACGATTTTTTTTCTACATTAAAAAATAAATATTACTTTAAAAGGAAAGAAAATATTCGTCGAGGATTTTGTCTGCGTGTATTTCATTTTCTTCGAGACGTCGTTCTCTATTTATAATATACTTATTTTCTCACGTTGTCGTTTTTTTTTCTTGCTTTTGCTTTTCATATGCTTTTCCACTTGGGCTGTAATAGCCCAAGGGAAATACGCATGTGCCTTCTCTCGTGTTCCCCAATATGTACGGATATATCGGGTGATTCCTTTCAAGATTGTCCTTCGATAACACCTGATAACATTCATTTTCTATCGTCTATATTTTCGGGCTCCTAAATCTTTCTCATGCGCTGATATCTTCCTGATTATTTTTTTTTAACGAAAATCCCATTTGCTATTGATCACCAATGTAGAGCTAAAAAATAAAGATTCTAATCTACAATATAACGACCCTGGAATGACCTTGGAATGAACAAAAATTCCGAACAGTTTGGGGGATTAAAATAATGTTTGTATTCCATAATATTAAAAAAAAGTTATTATTGAGCATACCGATAAACAGCCCTCACGTTCTAAAATAACGATTGGGTAAACCTTTTTGAAGAGTTTTTGAGGATTGTCAAAATTTAGGAAATTCTTTTTTTCAAAATCATCGAAACAGTTTGCCAAATTTTCAGAATTCAGATTCAAATATTATATTCAACATTTTTCAAAATTCCCAAAAACGTCAATTTTTTTGGAAATTCCAATCATAATTTGCATAATCTTTGTTTGATTTTGGGTTTGTTGAGATTTTGTTTTTTTTTTTTTTTTTTTTTTAATTTGGATTTGACTAGCTGCTTTTCTTAGGCTTTTTCGGATTCACCTTTTCTATCTGTCTTTATTTCAAATTTTACATTTCGTTTGTATTTCCGGATCGATCCAAAATCATTATTTGGAATTTCGTGCCTTTTTTTGTGCTTTACAATAGTGGTCATTAAGAAAGCTATCTTTACTTTTTTCAAAAAGTAAAGATAGCTTTAGCGTGTGATCGACAACTTCGTTGAAAAAAAGTCGAAGGCTTTTTAAAATGTAGACGGTGGAAATAAGGACTCGAACTTTGTACATTTTCGTCTGAAAGCAATATTTAAGGGTACCAAAAGTGAAAAAAGTTTTCGAGTAGCCAATTGCCCGTGAATCACCCGATGTATAGTCTCGATACATTCGCAATATCATCCCTCTATTTTCGTCGTACTATGCCATCGCCTTTGGGAACAACAGCTCAGGGAATCCTGTAAATGTGGCGTAGGGAGAGTGCGAGAAATATATATACATATACATAGAATATAAAATATAAACAGGGTGTCTGTAAACCAAGCAAAAATATTGCAAATTCTTGTCCGTGATAACCAAACGTCACCTCAATAAAAAGTGTCATAATTTTCGAGATATTGGCAAAAAAAACTCGTAAGAATGTTTAACTTAAGGAAATATTTCAAAGATCACAAATGCCCAAAAGGATATGATTTTTCCGAATATTACCGAATAATCGTGGTATCGATAACAACTAATTAAGCAACTGAGAATTTGGCTGTCTTCATCTACTTGCATGCCGAATATTTTAAGCTTTTTCGAATTGACAATTGTTCAGTCCTCAGTTGCTCAGTTTGTTGTTATTGATGACCCAAATTTTCAGTAATTTATTCATCGAGCTTATCAATGAACAGACCTCGCATGAACAAAAAGAAATTACTCAGAACATAAAAATAAACTACAAGAAAATTACAAACACAATAAAAAAATTCAATGTTAAAAATTAAAAGCTGAAAAATTTTCAAAACTTAAAGTTCAAAATGGTTCGTCCGGAAAATCTTGGGGAACTTTGAACAATTGTTAATAATTCCATGCATTAATATACGAGCAAAAATATACCTTTTTGCAGCTATGATATGTGTAGTTAGACGTTTTGACGATTTTTTAATAAAGTGTGAGAAAAATAATAATAATAATAATAATAATAATGGAATTATCTGTCGGATTCTGCAATATTATCGTAGGATTTTGGGACACCCTGTATATATGTATATATACATAAAGGGAATGAAATGAAAATATTCCTACAACGCAAATGGGTATTGTATACCTTGCCCCGTACATTTTCGCTATCATATAGCTTCCACATTTATGTTCTCACTAATGAATGTTTCAGACGCGACGCGATGATAATCGAAGCCGCGAATCGCACGAGTTAACAAGTACGTGAAAAACTTCGATGCCGTTTTAATGCGCGAGTGCGAATCGCAAAATCAATTAATTCGGACTCGCATGTCGCGCATTTTATTTGCCACCTCCGGCAACAAATTTACCCTCGCATATTTCATTTGTCTATTCATTTGGAATAATTCTGCTGTGAATTTTTAATTTTCTCAAATGGATTACTTCAGTTCCTTGTTCCAAATATCATAATAATAATAATCTATAACTACAAAAAGTGTAGTAATAACACTATTAAAATTAAAAGAAAAATTATTATTTAATAAAATTACGTTATAAAATATTGTTTAAAAACAGGAAAGTATTTGAATTATTGTTGAACAATTTACGTTGAAATTTTATTTGTGATATATTGCGATGTTATTTATTATTTTATATTAGTAGAAAACTTAATTTCATATTAATTATTTTAATAAATATATCTAATTTATTATTAGTTGCAATATTATTATTCATGTATTATGTATAATGTTATCTAAACAATAAGTTCCATCTACGAAGACAGTAAATGTCGAAAAACAAAAATGTGCGGAATATTGTGAACTAATGAATTTCAGAAATATCCTCATGTTATTGGATTTTTGAAAAGGTGTACCTGCAAAAAGAAACAGATTCCTTAATAATACAGCAATGTGAAAAAAAAGTTACAATTTTCAGGAAGTGCTTTCAGCTCCGATAATCTGAAACAGTACTTCGAATTCCACAATTCTTCAAATTTTTAAGAGTTTTTGCGATTTTTTATTATCCATTATTCCACATCTAAAGTCAGATAAAGTTTCGAAAAGCTCATACCCGGATCGACTTGAAATTTGGTATATTTACGTTTTTTGGTCTCCAGAACACGAATATAATAATCAAAATTCCCGCAAATCTCATCTTCAAGGTCAAAACTTTAAAAAGTCGTTTTTTGAGCGGTTTTTTTTAGGTTATTTCAACAACTATCGATCTGAGATAAAACATTTTCAACAAAAGTTGTAGATTAAGCTTAAATAAATGTTTTATGTTGTATACATTTTTGCCCTAAAACTATTGTTGTTCGACAAAAACACTATAATTCCGTACTCAAACAGAAAAAAAAGAAACCAACCCTTTTTTTGAGGAAGATAGGTGTTGATTTGAAATTTATAACCAACATGTGGATGGAGAAAAAAATGCAAGAATGTTCAAAGTGCGTCGTTGAGGTGTTCTTTATGTTGAGCAGCTGCTTAATTAAAATAGTGAAGCTCATCTGGTCCAATCTCACCTCCACTGGATCGTTCGGCCGCGCTCGCCGAGTTTCCGCAAACTCGAGTCGAAAAGAGCAAACCCCATGAGTGAGTGCAAAGTGAGACGAAAGTTGGACCAATCTCGTCTCTATTTGCGGAGGATCTTTCCGGCCCGGCGAGCGCGTGTACGTTTCGTCAAACGTAGTGAAATACGATGAACACGGGAGCGGAACGAAGCGAAGTGGAATACAATGAAATAAAATAAAAAATATTTCGCAAAACCCTCCGGAGTCGAATTGAACGATAAACGTGTGCCGAAGGCACGAAAGGGTGCCACCATCAATAGGAGAAAGGGAGATGGAACTATCGCTCTTCGAAAAGCAACGCTAGCGCCCTCCAACGTCCACTGAATGTACTATGGATCCATCCATCGTTCGGGAGCCCGATTGTTTTCGACTCCTTTCATTTCGCACAGCCAAAGAAATACTTCCGAAACTGCTCTTCCAAAGAATGATTTTTATTCACTTCGATACACCCCGCGAACGTCTTTCCGTTGAGGAGAATAAACAACGATAGTAAACAGTGAACTTCAATTGCATTCCGTTTCCGAATGGCGAAACACGGTATCGCTGAAAATCGAAACGAACGAAACGTATTTTTGGGAAAAGGCGAATTTTGCGATTATAATGATACATAGGTAAAACGTTCGTGATAAACAATTTATTTCAATATTGGTAATTTTGTGTGTGTGTGTGTGTATTTTTTTTTTTTTAATGAAATTGTTTTTAGCAAATAAAATAAACAGCTTTTTCAGTTCAAGCGAGAATTTTTTGAAAAATTGGGTTTCTTTGGAACAGACGGGTAAATAAAAAAAATAATTTTTGAAAAAATAAGTTGGTAATTATATTTGATGACTTTTTAGTATGTAAGCCAGTAGCCTGGCTTGTGTAAAAAATAGTAAATAATTTTTTTACCACATTGAACGAGTTTTATAAAATATTAAGGGGCGAATGCCACATTTCGTTTAAAATATTAAGGGCCGTAGGTATAACACATTTTTTGCTAAGTATTAATGAGGTACACATCTATAAAAAATACAAAATATATTTCGGTGCTAGAGGTAACTCAAATTAAAAAACAAGGTTAATCGTACGTTGTAGGAATCACTGATTGAAGGTAAAGTTGGGATTATTCCGTGTTATAATATTTGTATTATTCCCCGGTTTCCAACGTTTATCCGTGCGGGTTTCCACGTTTCTTTCGTTCGCTCTTGGCTCTCTTTTTTTCCGTTTTCTCTCCTCCTTCTTCATTCCACAATTCTCTTCTTTTTGGCGCCCTACTCTTCTCCCATTTCCACCTTGCGCCCACAGCCGATTTTGCCCCTCTGGACTGTATTCACCATGGCATTTCTACCATGTAGACAACGAAAAAGTCCCCCAGTCCCGGATGTAGACAACGAAAAAATTTCGGACGAAAGATCCGCTGAATAGCGTGCTAACCACTAGGTCATGAGATCTTTCATGTTACAGTTGCTATAGTAGTTTTCAATAATTAATAATAATAATAATAAAAATAAGATAGTTTTTCCTGCTTTATTTTTATTTTTCGTAAGTTATTAACAGTAGTGGTGGCATTCTCCCTCGAAACATCGAAAAAGACTCATCATTTTTTATTTTTATAATTAAAACACGTTAAAAAAAAGAACTCAACCAAGTATATCAGCAAATATGTTCTATTTTGAGGAAATACTGTTTCTTTTTTGTTTCCGAACAATTGAACAATCACAATCAAATATACCATTGAGCATTCATAAACACTTCAATAATTATTATTTAAAAATGAAATTCGGTGATAAACGTTATTAGTTAAGATAAAAATTAATTTCTTAACGATTTTTCAATAATCCAATCCCTTCAACATTACATTTTTCGAATAAACACGATTTTTAATCATCGGCCCCCTTGAACGCAAATACCAAAATTGTCGGAAATAAACAAAAAATGATTAAAGAATGAAAAATAATGTTTTTTTTTCATAAATAATATATTTAATTAAATGAAACGTTTGTTGTTATATTTGAAAGAAATATCATGGGCACATTCCTGTTTTTTTAAATATATTATTTTTACGGTCGTATTAGACAATAGTCAAGAACACTAGCAGGAAACTCGATCACAAAAAAATTGGGTTTTTGCCTCGAACACGATCAAGATTAATGTATTCAGGAATGGTTGGAGAGTTCCATGCGTTTGGTGGTTCAATCGATGTTAGACCGAGTTGGCTGTATACGGTTTTGGTATGTCCGGAAGTAAGACTATTCCCGATGGAATTTCTTCCTTTCGTAGACATATGTTTCCCAGTCGATATCTCATCGGTCCAATTAGATAGAACGCTAGGACTGGCAAGAACGTAGAAATCCTTCAATTCTCATGGCAATATACTTCGCTATTTATCTTGAGAAGAAAACAATAAGAAAAATAAGCGAAAGTGTACGGGTTGGTTCGATCGTCGATACGATCGATCCCCAAAACGGTACCCCCAAAAAGCAGATCACGATAGAAACCTGCGTTGAATACATCTACAACGCGGAATTCCAATTTGGTTAGAAATGTCAAATTTCCCCGGTGACGGAATAATCATAATGTCAATTTAATTGCGAAACGGAGATGGGTCTACATGTATCGCAGAGACAATTTCGCTCCAGGGGACATGACACAAAGCTATCGACGTTACGTAGGTTGGACCTGTCGTTATCCAGTTAGAGCGAAACGTCTACATCTGCATATGGCACGTCACGCATAATCGTATTTCCAGCAACGCATGCACGATATCGTTAGGGTTCGAGGAAACCCAAAAAGCGTTGGAAACGTCGAGACAACAACCATACCTATCTCCGCTAATTAAACGGTACCCTTCCTCTCAAATCGACAATTGTAGGAAAGTTACACCTCTTCAATATTACGTATCTTACCTACAGAGTAGGAAACGTCAATCCGGATCCCCTACCTGATTAGGTGTTAAGTTGCTTTGTTTGCTTCAAGTATGTGCACTTTGTAATTTGAATTAGGGTTTGCTTAGGTTCAATACGGCGAGAAATCAGTAATTTCTCCTCCAAGCGATTATTAGATAAAATAACTTTTATGTTTAATAGGTTGAAGGTCTTGGTGACGCGTAAACGTCCCCATAACAGCGCACCATCAACAATAACAGCTTCATAGGATTTTCTAGGATTTCATCGAAGATTTTCTGTCCTAGATGTTTTTCAGTAACTGGGACATATACTGTCCCAGCCGTAATATCAAAAAAATTTTAACTGGGACAGGACATGTCTCGTCTGGTGCAAAAGGGAATAAATAAAGATAAGAATTAGAGTAATGAAACTATACTGGTTAGATGAATAATTTATTCAACTAGTTATTAAATTAAGCAACTTCATGGAAAAGCTTTACACTTATTTTAAAAAATAGGTTAATTAAGGAAATTCAGAATGCGCACACTTGACCCGCGTTGCGGATAACCGGGCACATTCCTGTGGAGCAAATTGATATGATGAACTGTGAGCGCATATTTTTTAAAATATAAATACAAATACTGTAAAAAAATTAAATTTCGAGTAAACGTATTATCCAAACAAAACTTAGACGTCTTCTGAATAAGTAATTAATCTTCGTAGAAGTTTAACATAATTAGGTGTACAATTATGAGACGAGATTTCTGGCTAATCAGTTTAACGAGGCTTTGAATTCGAGTTCATTATTAAACTAACATTAATCAATTTTGTATACGATAAATTAATTATCTTTTGACGAGAGATTACAGCTGGTGCGCATGCGCACATTTTCATCCGCTCACTCTACGACCTTTTGAAATCTCGTGATTTTCGAGATCCCGGAAAAACGGCCGGGGAGGTTCAACATTTTGTTTATCATTTTTAAACATATTTGTTTACCATTTTTAAAGTATTAAAAGTATCCATTTAATCGTAAAGTTTCTACTGATCACAAATATGTGCTCGAGTTTTTGTCGAAAATACAAAATTTAAATGGGAAAATGGAAAAAAATCTTTCCAGAATACTTTCTTGACATTTGTTCCTGAAAATGTTGAGTTTTGGGGAAAATTAATAGTAGATTCGTGCTCAGGGGATAAAATTACATAGAAATGGATAATTGAAACAAAATGATTAAGAATTGAAAACATTTTAGAATGTTTGGGTTAAAAAAGTGCTTTCGTTAAATCATGGATAACTTTTTTTAGGATTTGGTACTTCACTGAGTACTCAATCTTTTGAGTACAAAGTGGAGTGAAGTAAAGAATATTTCTCCGCACAGTCATAGCTCTGTTGTCATTGTATCAAGCAAGTACTAATTTGTAGAATGTTAGACATGGAACGGCACCCTGCAAGTGCGATTAGCAACAGCGGTCGATCAAGGTAGAATCGAGTACATCAACAAGTGGGAGAAACTCACCTAATAGCGATGTATCTCCAGACAGCTAGGCTGAGTGTCAGGGCGATGCTGATGGTGTGAAGGAGTTGAGCGAAATGCATATGGAAGAGAATAAAGACAGCCCAACCGTACGGGAACATCTGGTGTTCCGGAAGGACTAGATATTCGTAAACGGCGAACGGTATGTACTCGACCATGACGAGCATATCAGCAGTAGCAAGTCCAGTCAGTATACGATTGATGGGAGCAACAGCCATGTCCTTTCTCGTTAGTACAACGATGTTGAGGACATTGGCGACAGTACCAAATAGACATACCATCAAGGCAACATATCCATGATAGAGCTTGTAGGATTGGGCAAGATCACGCATGGGCCCGCTGCAGTAGCAAAGCTTTGGCAAGGTACCCGCCGTACTGCTGTAGGTGTCCATGTAATCCAGATCCTCCTCGGTTATATTGAGCTTGACGAGGATCTGGGTGAAGTTCGTCCAACGACTCATGGTGGATGCTCCGCGCAGGATCAAACGTAATTTGACTAGGGAAGTGGCGTTGTCCAAGTGATCCAGCATCGCATAGTTAATTGCTGAGGGGAGGAATCTTCGCGGATTTCCTTTTCGCTGGTAAAGCGAGCCGGGCAGAGTTTCCAGAGTGTCGAGTTAATGATGAACGCTGTGAGGTATTCTCCAGTAGCTACGATCCAAACTGGGTCGTCATTCGTATCATGATGGAGTACTCAGCTTGGAAGCCTGTCATTGTCGTTTGTTGTGTACGATAGCAAGGTCAGCCAATGAACGATCCAAGTGTTTTTTTTTTCAAGTAAAAGAAGTTGCTGGAAGTTCTTCTTATTGTTCAAGAACGATAAAGGTCGTCGGAGCTTATACGTGAGTTCATCGGAAGACCCATTTCGGCTTCACTTTTCCTTTTACTCGACGACCGATTCTGATGGCGTAAACTGTGATGGAGATTCTAATTGCATCGATCATCAGACTCATTCTGGAACATGCTGGACGTTTAGGATTGTCAGGGTGATCGTGGTTTTTCTAGCCTCTAGCCAATGTTCCGATGACCACACTGGCTTTCGTTCGTGTTTGGGTTTGCCCTGAAGCTTTCCAATCTGTTGCGGTTGAACCTTTGCTTTGCATCTCTAATCCTTCGTTCACCGGCTCAACTCAAATCCGTTTTACCACATTGACCTCGACAATTAACGAGACCGAATCGCAGACATGCCTGCTAATCGGCACACCGAATTTGTTTTGTGAAATGGATAGCCACGAGGAAATCGCAGGTGCACGTTTCCAGTTGGGTCAGGCTGGACTACGGATACCAAACTGGCGTTTCACCAAACCCTCGAAGAATAACTGTTCCCTCCGGTAATCCCAACCATTCAAAGGATTTTGCTGACTTCTGGGTATTGGGTTTCTTGATTTTTTCGCGAACGCGACAGTCAAAAGATTTCCTGATTGAATGGCGATACGCAGTATGGTGGCTCCGAATCAATACAGCCTGGATAAGCCAAGTTAAATGTAACTCAAGCCTATCCAACAGCAGATAAGTGCTCCAATGATTCTGGATTCCTGTAATGAGACTCTAAAGCGCACTCTAGGTCAACCGACGTCTCCAGTCACTTTCCTGAAAGCAGACCAATCAGGCAACGTTTATTTTCAATTCTTGCTCAATGAAGAAATTCGTAGGGTAGCAATTTGATCAAGTTGTAATCATTTAAAGATCTCAGTTATTTAAGATTGCTATTGCACACTTGATCATCCTACCAACCAGTTAGCTTTTCATTGAATCCGCAGATGGACCTCCATCGTGTACACATCTGCTCGGTGATAGCTTCTTTTACTAATAGCCCATACATCTGGCAATCCAACTAGTCGAGCTGTTATCAACTATTCCCTGGGGTCCTATCAGACCATAGAACGTTCCGCTTTGCCCGGCTTGAACTTCCAGTCTGACTAGCGATTTTAATTCCACTATGTACTCCCAGCGATTGATAGCCTCCGCGGGAGGAAACCGGTTAGCGAGTTGACAAATGCGCCTGGCGGATTTACCAAGAAACTAGCTGTCTCGGAAGATGGAAACTTTTGGAAGGTAAGTTTCGATGCTGGGCGACCGCACAATTGGGGGAGGGAGGTGTATTCCCACGAGTCTCCACGGAAATGTTTCGATCGATCTCTCCGGTCGCATCTAGTTTCTCATCAAGACAAACGACACATCCCGAAGTTTCTATGATTCCAGTCAGTTTCATAGCTAATTAATTATGCAAACGATGTTAATCAATAGCCTAGCTCTAGATGTTCCATCTCCGGATCAAAATGGATGCCATCATCATCAGCCTGTTTATTTTCCATCTCTGATGTTTCGACGCTGTTATCAACGCTCGAACGTCTACTCGAAAATGGACGTTCATTGAATATTCTCATTTGAATACAAGTGCCGTACTGCTAATGACTCTCTCTACGACAGGTCGTTGTTCCAATGGCATATTATACTCAACGGATTAAATTTAGCCTAGCAAGTTCTCCAGGAGTTTCAGAATTACTCATAGGAGTTCTTTGGTTTTTATCAACGCTGAATGGATGTAACGTGCATTTATAATAAAAGATAAATACTGAAAATGATGGTTAACGTACGCAGTCAAACTGGCACATTTGACGAAACAAAAGCGAGCAAAGAAAAAAACTCTATTGCAATTCTTAGTTACGTACGTGCCTCTGTGTGTGAAGAGAAACATCTCGGTTTTACGCGTTTACGTTCGTGACAGAAATGTTACATTTTCCATTCTGGTGCCACCAACGTTGAAATGCTTTCAAAGGCTTCCAATGAAGTCACGAGGCAAAAATAACACGACAAATATTGAATGAAGATATGGTCTATCGAGAAGACTGGTAGATATTACGAAGACCACATTTTCTGTATAGTGTGAAAGATCAAATGTCACACTTTCGGTTAAATATCAAGAAGAAAATGGAACGGTTCTTATAAAATATTAAAATGTAAATGGAACATTTTTTATTGTGAAATATTGACGATTCAGGTGATCGAGAATATTCGAAATATCGACTTCTTGGAAAACAAGAAATAAAGAAAACGATGATCACCAACGTGTGATGCAGGAATTGCAGATTTAAGGACACGTAGAAAATGTACCACGTGACTTTTGCAGAAACTGTTTTATCATAAGATATCGTATTAAATTCCTATCTTTTATAAGCATACAATTGTTTAGTGTTTTATTTTAAAATATTTAAATTTATTATTATTATATCAAGAACTATTTTTTCTCACATTTTCAAGAATTTTTGCGATTTTATTATTAACTATCTAAAAATACCATAATAAAAAGATTTTTCTAAAAAGTTTTCTATTTAAAAGAAAAATCGTTTTCTTTTTTGGTTACGGTCATACATTTGGGCAAAATATAGCACACCGTTAGTTTCTATTGTTGGAAGGTCCTTCGCGATATTATTTACAACTGCTTTAATTAATAATAAAATTTACTACAAATTTTGTAAATTCACGTAAAAATCAATATTCGAACGATTTTCCGATTACCTTGTTCCTAAAAAACAGTTTTCATTGGTAAACTTTATTTACGAAATTTTCGAGTGGCTTGCGCCATTTTAAGAGGGTTTAAAGGCTACAAGCGAAGATTGGAGAAATTGTTTGTCGACATAATTTTAGGGCTCGAAGGAAGTGTGTATGAGCATTATCCTTGATCAACATTACACCCACTCTCTCGAGGAGTCGGGTATGTGGGTTATGTCCACCTGGACGAAAGCCCGGATGTATATTCATTTAAGTACGAAACCATTCTATATATAAAAGGACGTTTTAATAAAGTTCATTTATCCAACCAGAAGTCCTTCTATTTACTATTCAGACTACCGTAAAAGAGAAAAATGAAAGCAGATAGGACGACAAGGGAAAATTGGAAGCGATGTTTCCACGTGGCTGATTGATAAAGTTGGCATGGCTTAATTGACATTTTTTGTCTCAGTGGATTATCGAGCAGCGAATAGTGGAGTGCCCGCATGGTTTTAGTACAATTAATACTCATTCTAATATAAATGATAGACAAGGAGGATCGTGGATAAAGAAATTTTAATTATTTAATTTTATTTAATTAATTGGGCAATTAATCAAATGGTGTTCGTATAACATAAAAGAATAATAATAATTGTTATTATTTTTAGGATTATTATTATTGTTATGAAATAATAATAATAATAATTATTATTATTGTCTCATGAAAAATAAATATTAATCAAAGTTTCGAAGTAAACGGATAATGTAATATTAAATTAATTATCACAAATTTATGAATCATATAAAATTTTGCAAATGCGTTTTTTTAACAAACACTTGAATATAATATTAATAGCATTATACATTTTTTTTAATGAATATAAAAATTGGAATATTCGTGAAAATGAATTATAGTTGAGAATTTATAAAAAGAAATATAAAAAATAATGTTATGAATTTCACAGTTGGGATTTATCATTTTAGTTGATTCTGGGATTTAATATTCACATGAAACAGTATTATAAATTAATTTATTAAAATAAAAATAAAAATTGGAATATTCGTGAAAATTAATTATAGTTGAGAGAGAATTTATAAAAAGAAATATTAATAATAATGTTCTGATTTTCACAGTTGGGATTTGTCATTTTAGTTGATTCTGGGATTTAATATTCACATGAAACAGTATTATAAATTAATTTATTAAAATAAAAACAAAAATTGGAATACTCATGAAAATTAATTATAGTTGAGAATTTATAAAAAGAAATATAAAAAATAATGTTATGAATTATTTTTTTCACAGTTGGGATTTGTCATTTTTGTTGATTCAGGGATTTAATATTCACGTGGATTTCAAAATGAAAGTGCATCGAGTCTGAATATAGACAGAGAGTGTATATCGAAAAATCTAATAATCGTCTAAAAAGCAAACAATTTTATCGGACCGTGGCACCGAGTGGGATTATGCATTGGCATATGTGAGAATCGAGCGAGTGTAAGGTATGGTGGAAGGAGGAAGAGTGGGTGGGTGGGAGTTATAAAATTGCGGATAAATATACAATACCGAGTTGCGTCAAAGTATGCATCAACACTTGTACGTTTGAAGAGGGAAAGGCAGAGAGAAATCGAGAGAGGTCGAGCTTTGGGACTGGTGATATTACGCGATGGGTAAACCACAAGGAATTCACGTACAGATCGAACGTGTTTATTGGTCCCTCGATACCGGAGAGACCTGAACCAACAATGGATATAGAGATAGTGACAATGGAGTGGAAGCGGAGCGTGTGCACGTACCTACGCTCGCGTTAATTGCTCCGTCTCGTCGATGGACACACACTAATAATTTGCGCTGTTTGATTCCTAATGCCTGAATTTTGAAGCGATACGTGCAGCTTTGCGTGAATTAATTGTGACGCTTTTCATCAAATTGACGGTCGATCTATCCGAATATCGCAAATGCCAGTCAGTCCCTACCACTTATCGATTTTTTTTTCATTTGGCTTTGTGACTGTTTGGGTTTGTTTGGGTTGATATTTCCGGTCCTAAAGATCGAGGGATTTTCAAACGTTCTCTCGAAGTATCGTTAAAACCTATGGCTCTCTAAATAAATCGCAATTTAAAAATCGGATAGATAAAATACATCGATATCGATATATAAAAAAAAGAAAAATTATAAAAACAATTATTGTTTTTCGCTTTGTAAAAAATAACAATTTCTTCGAATACGAATAAAATTGATGCCGGTCCAGTTATTTTTCTTTTCAGATTTTAATTGTGCCCTCTGTTCATTGTTTATACTTTTGTTCATCGAACTAACCTCCATTGATTGAAAAAATGTTCGTTTTGGTATGCTATTCGTAGAAACCGTAAAAAATGGTCTATCGCAGAAACGAAATATTTTTCGACAATTTTTCTTAAAATCAATCGATACGAACAAATTTAAATTCAGGTTTGGGTTATCGAAAACCGTTTATTTCAGAGTGGAATGAATTCGTTCTGTGTGTTTAAATCTTCTATTCACGATTGACGAGTAAAGAAAGGCAAAAAGTAGAATACAGGGACTCGAATGAGTGACAAGAGGGATTTAGATTATGCAATCGTTTTTTTCAGAGAAAGTGGGAGAGGGAGGGGAAGTGAATTTCGCCGAACAAAAGCGGCAGAAGTATCGATAAGCCAAAGCTTGCAGCCAATGTATAAAGGATCGACTGACGAGGAGCAGAAAAAAAATTGCTTTGGAATAAATAAAAAACAACGGCGAGAGGACAAAAAGATGGGGATCGAATCCTTTACATTCGATTTATCGTCCCATTTTTATCAATAACCGGAGTGGAATGGGTAGTGAACGATCGGTATATCAGAGACGATAACAGGATTCGCGTTATTTCATTAAAGCTTTTTCACTAGGGCTGTCAACAACGAAGAAAAATAAATAAAAAAAAAAAAAAACGTTGGTATACCCGAAAGTAGTGGCCGGAATGGCTGTGAATGAAGCTTCGATAAAATGGGGGCGAGGATTTGATAAAATGGCGGTGAGGTTACGATAAAATGGCGGCCGAGATTTCGATAAAATGGCGGCGAGATTTTGAGAAAATGACGGCGAGGTTTTGAGAAAATAACCGCGAAGTATCGATAATACAGCATGACAATTGTAATGTGGCCATGTTTTTTTCGAGGGTCTTGTGCGAAGATTTTGGGTTTGAAAAAAAATATGAATGTGAATAGTTTTTCAAGCCTTCTTTGAAAAAAATACTGCAGATTTTTGTCTTGAAAAATGTACCCCAGAAAAAATAAGGCATTGCCAAAAAAAAAAACGCAAAACACATTTTGAGCTCATGAGATTGAAGTTTTTTAAATTCCGAATATAAAGCACCCCGGATAAGGGAATAAAATGAAATAAAATAAAATACAATAAAATAAAATAAAACAAAATATAATAAACTAAAATAAAATAAAATAAAATAAAATAAAATAAAATGGCAGTGATTCTTCAACAAAACGACAGCGAATGCTGTCCAGTATGACAAGGTTTCGACAAAACAGCAAAGAACGCTACATGAAATGGCGACGTGACGTCAAGAAAACAGCGATGGTCACAAAATGGCGGCATAGAGTGAAGCGTCCATAAAAAAAAAAAAGAAACAATGCACGCGGCAAAGCGTATAGGAATAGCGTATAGAAATAAACGGGAAACACAGGCCGACAGTGACCGTTTCGATAAACCATAGAGAAGGTTAAAATTGAAAAGATACAATCAATGAAAACTAACCTAGGTTCATAATCAAGTTTCGTTGTTGCGGCTGTGACGCAATTTTACGGGCTCGCTTGGTCATTTTTTGACCACGAGCACGTACTGCGACACAAAAGATTTGATTGCGTGAGAGCAATGAAGAATCCGCTATTTCATTCCTGAGTTTCGATCTTTTTTACGTATCACGAGTGGCTGTTGATTGGCATAGTTATCATTCCACAAGATGGCTTTAGCGTTTGGAGTATAAAGTATCTGACCCATGTAAGGTCTAATGCCTAATAAAACCCACGTTTTAAATATCCAAAACTACAAAGTCAAACGGATTGAGCTCTGATCGTCGAGTGTCTAACTTTGAATGGCTGCAATTGCCATAGGAACCACCGCGTCGTGGCAAACCCAAACAAATTTGCAGTCGATAAAAGGCAGCACGTTCGATCGCACGAAGGCGTTTATTCAATTTCGACGTACAAAAACTTTCGAAAACCAAAAGTGTTTTCAATATTACTTGGTTAATCTTTATTCTAATTATATGCAGTGGTTTATCAGCACTATACATGTTGTTACCAAAATTTAAGTTTAAAATTGAAGATTATATATTTTTTATATTTTTTTTCTGTACGAAGTTACAACAGGTATGACCTTATTAAGAAAAAATGGTCTGAATAAGACCCAGAAAACGCTTTTTTGAAAAAAGCTTATAGTTAATAACGAACATTGCTTTCCGAACCAAAATTATTATTAATACGTTCATTATTGAATAAATGATTAAATAATCATTTTTGTTTTGTTTCAACACTCATAGTTTTTTTTTTGTACTTAAAAATAAATAAACTGGGCCTTACATGGTATCTCAGTCGTCGAACAAGCATATCGCAAACTCAATTGAAATTCATCGATTTCGTTTCATTAATTTATGCGGTATAGAATTGCGGAGTGCAAATGCCGCGCAAAATATTTTCGCAAGTGTATCATCAGGTAATTAGTGTTAAATTCCACGTATCTGATACGTTACTTGTTACATGTGAGCTGGACGACAAGGATCTCGTTTCCCGCCAACTTTCCGCGGAAACTTGAAACGAGAGAAGAGTGTACGCGTATATCGAATGATAAAGACCCTGGTATGCTTAGTTCGTTCGGCAATTGAATATCCACTGGTTTGTTTGTTAAATAGGGTGAGTGATACCTAGAGCTGCTTTGCGACGTTTCTCCCATTACTTAAGTTCGTAAAACGTTCGACTTTGGATCGCGAAGAAATGTTCACAAAGTTTGAGTTTGTTTGGGTCTCGAGATAGGCAATAAACGCGTTTGGGTTTAAAAGAAATTATGAAAACGTTTGGGTTTGTTTGGGTTTAGAAACGGTAAAGCTGTTTCGGTTTATTTAACTAGAGTCACCTTCAACAATTTTTATTTCTCTTGGGTAGAAAAACGTCGAACAGATTTTGAGTTGTTTGGGTTTGTTTGAGTTTCGAAATAAACAATTGATCAACATATTTGTAATTTTTGGGTTTCAAAGAAATCTTCAACGCGTTTGGGTATATTTGAGATCGGAGGTAGAGAAATATTGAATCTGTTTGGGTTTGTTTCGGTAAAAGAACTTTATAAAGATTTGGGTTTGTTTGTGTGTTCGAGCTCGATGAATAATCAAAACGTTTGAATTGTTCGAGCTTTCAATACATTCCCAACAGGTTTGGGTTTGTTTGGGTTTAGAGCTAGACAAACGGTCGATACGTATGGGTTTTTTTTTGGGTAAAGAAACATTGAGCAAGTTAGGATCAGTCTAGACTCCAAAAGCGAAAAGCAACCAACACGTTTCGAAATTTGAAGGTATCGAGGCAAGCGTACAACAAATTTGGGTTTTTATGTTCCAAAGTAAAAGAAAATGCTAACACGCTACGGGGTTCGTTTGGGTTTCAAGGTAGGAGAAAAGTTCAACGTGTGTTTGAACTTTCACGTGTTCAAGGTAGGTAGTATTCCAGACGTTTGGGTTTCAGTCCGATGTCCGATTGTCAGATGGCAATCATAAGTGAGGCTATACTGCTTAATCGAAACGGCCAGCCATAGACTTCCCACTCGAAAAGCTGCTCTTTGAATCGTGAAGTTGTATCAAGTTTCCTATGAGATTCGATATAATCGCGAAAATAGAAGTGTCTCGATAGAACGGCCTGCTTACAGTAAAATGAAACCAACTCGAGACAAGCTTGCAATCTTGTTCCATCACGAGTAGATCCCATAGAAATGTATCGAGTTTCCAATTCCCAGCTTGTTAAGGTAATGCGACGAGCGAGATATAGCTCGATCTTTTTGTTTCATCATCGAAGTTCCGATTTGATTATTCCGTTGACACTTAAACCTAATTGGTACGAATCAACAAGAAAGAACAGTTAGGATCGGGTTTTATGGATCGATTGGGCACGAATACAGACATGGTCGGTTGGACACCTATATGAGACAACCTCCTAATTCACACCTAATTCCACTTCAGCAACAACTGTGTCTCTGTACCATTCAAACAGCCATTACCAGTCTGCCTTCAATGTGCCGTCACACGTAACGAAAGGAGCTGGAAACTTGAACCAGCAGCAGCGATTTGCCAGTTGGTAGGTTCTATCCTTTTAGGTAGAAGGTTTCACCGCTTTTGATTAGCCAAACTTGGACGTGTTCTAATCCGGAGTCCCTTGTGGACTATAGGAAGGTACACGCTGGCTAACCCCCAATGGCAAACAATTCCGCAAGAGAATATTTTATAGTCTATTTAAATAATCTACGAGGTTCAACCAAATAGTGAGAGAGCTGAGATTCATTCCGGTCAGGGGTTGGCGAAGGGGTACCTCCATGTTTTGTTCTGCTAAAGTCGTCACGTTTCGGACTAACTTATTACGGTTTATCTCGAGGGAGTTTCCGAGTGCCATCTCGGTTGGGTCATGGAGCACCCACCTGGAGTGAAGGCGGAAACGCACTCAACGGATTGCCGGATACTTCCGTTCGTTCGAACCCTTGGGAATCTTCTGGACAATCCACAGGACCATGGATTCCTTCATCAGTAAAGTGTCCTGAGGATGAAGACAACGAACCTCAGCACTCGACCACTTTCATCACTATGGGGGGTTCATCGGAAAACATTTTTTTGTTACTTGCACGATCGACCTTCAAGTGTAATCTCTTTCGAGACATTCTTTTATCAAATATTCATTTTCCGATAAATTAATAATGCTGCATAAAATGGTCTCACACATACCGCAGGAATGACAGTTTCGGTTTCGAGAAAGTCTCCGATTGTGCGCCATCTAGCGGTGGTTCGAAGAACTAAACCCAAAATCGTCTGTAACCTAGACGATTTCATTATTCTATTTAGATAGAAGAATCAACAATGGAAATAGTCGAACGAACCCGAATAACTCTCGATTAGTTAATAATGTTGCATAGAATCTAAGCTGACACATGATCCGTCAATTTCCAAACGAAAAGTACGATTTCTCTTATATAGCAGGAATGCCAGTATCTCTTGCGAGAAAGGTTTCGGCTGTGCGCCACCTAGCGGCAGTCTTGCGAACTAAACGCAAAACTCGGTAACCAGAACAAAATTTGTTTTGCGGCCTGATGATATTGCGCGCAAATATTTAATGGTCCATCAGTGTTTTTCGAGTGCACTTGAACCTGCTCTAGCTATTAATTCAATTTAATTATGTACCATTGAATTATGGCACACTTAAAAGCTCGAGCGAAAAGTGCATCGGCGCTTTCATCGAGTCAAGTTCGATGTTTTTATTTTTCGAGTTCAGTAACTGTTGGAGACATAAATGACAGATTTTTCGTGACACGCTGGGCGGATTAGAAAAACAATGTTTCCGGGTATATCGAATCTACATTGCAAATGCAATTCACTGCGAGATGGATGACGTACTCTGGGGTCCGGCTCGGGTTACGCCCTAGTTTTCATTTTCGCATCGATGCACTCGCATGCAAAGTAATTTGAAAAGAAAAGAAAAACAAGCTCATAGAGTCGTTACTTTTTTTCTGTTGTCGTTTCCAAGCGATTTTGACGAGATCACAACGGATTTGCGATCTCGAAAAAAAAAATACACACACATTACTTTCTCCGTCATTTATTGTTCAATCAGGCAAGGTGATTTTGTTGTTGTTTTTTTTAAATTTATTTTTTATCAGGTTTTCCGTTGAAATTTTACTACGAGAGCTGGTATAGCGGAATGTAAATAATCGACGCTGATGTACCGTCGAACTTTGAGGTTATAGCTGGCAAGATACTTGGAAGAAAAAAAAAATTGAACGTTCAGGTTCGTAATGCGAAGTGATGGAGATTTACGAGGGATACGGTGTATCCTTCGACCACTTTGCGTGGGTGGGAGGGGGAGGGGGTGGAAGAGTAAGCAAGGGAAGAAACGGTAGAAATGAGGATTCTCCCTCAGCGACAGCTCCGTCGCTTCGCTACACACGTTCCCTCGAGCGACACGGAGAAGACAGAACTTCAAAATGAGGTCGTGACTCATTAAAAGATCATTCTGTGCACTTTTTACAACCTTTCAGACTTGAGAGTCTCACAATCGGTCGTATTGCAGGTCTTCCCTGTTTTCTGTTTACAGGAGCCTTGTCAACACCGTTAAAAATTTTCTTCCATTCTTTCGATGTACCTTTATGCAAAGAAACAGTCGATCCCTAATGAGAAATGGATTAGGTTCTTGATGACGATCTTGGTGGGACTTACGTTGCCAAAATACCGGATATAATGTCTTTGTCTGAAAGGATGTCTTTGTCTGACAATTCCACCCTTCCAGCTTTAATTGCCACTCGATGTATAATAACGTACAGAATATCTTCGATAGCCTCCACATGCTGAGGGAGAACTTTGGGCTGATCCTCTCTAATGGAATTCGCAGTATACTCCCCATTTTAGGGGACCGGTTTGATCCAAACTATCCACAGAGTTTAGACGGTTTCGCACGACTTTTGGTCGAGTGCATCGTCATCAGTATGCCACTGCGTGTAGGAAGGGTTAATCCTGTTGGTTATGAGTTGGAACTGGTTTTCAGGAACTTTGGGAGTTTCTAACATTCTCAGGATTAATTAGTCCGTTTCATTTTGAGGTAATTTGACGCCTGTTTATTTTTGAAAGTCATTTTTCGGCTGGTGTAGTTCAATAATTGTACTTTACGTAAAAGGGTGGGGGATAGAGAAATTGTCAGGATGAAACATTCAAAGATCTAGGACGGGCTAGTAGAAAATCTTGATGGAGCCATAAGGCAGGCTAGGATGATGAAAGATCCTAGTGATCGTAGAGATGTAGGCAGAGGTCGTAGAAAGTCATGGTGGAACCTTCATACATCTATGCTGGGATTGTGGAAGGTCGCGAAGGAACACTCAAAGATCTGAACAGTGGTCATGGAAGGTCGTGTTGGAACTTTCAGAAATCTAGCCACGGATTGTGGACATTCATGGAGAAACATGTGCGGATATAAACAGGCATCATGAAAAGTGACGTTGGAACTTGAACATATCTAGGCAGAGCTCGTAGAAGGTCATGCTGAAACGACCATCTATCTAGGTAACGGGATAACACCACGTGTCTGCGAACAACTTTTCGAACATTCAAGACCAGACTCCATCCAGTCTTCGGCGCCAAAATACAGTTTCAAGTTCTTACGAAAATTTAAAAGAGACCCAGACGAAAACTTGGAACATCAAAAGTTTCGAAGACAGCCATCAATTTTTTCTTCCTTCGAGCAGAGTTTTATTCGGTGAAACATAGGGTCCTGATCCAATAGCAAACTTCGATCCTCGCACACTCCCTTTCCGTGTAACTTTCACATTATTTTCCGAAGCTTTCGACGGGAGCTACCTATCGACGAATTTTAACCTCCCTATCCGGAGGGAAAGTACACGAACTGAAAATAATCATTACGGAGCAACGGGCAAATTTGATTTTCCAAGCGCAATTTACCTCTCTCAAGATAAACTCCAATGTTACTCCTCCAGAGACTTCCGGGTGCGAGGTTGATTTGAAATTTCGAACTTCGCGAAAAATCATCGAAAGTTTTGAAATCTGTACAACGAATATTTTATTAATCCAAAACGAAGCTTGGGTATTTCATGGCCGTTTGGGAAGATAAAAATAATTTTACGAACGTTCGGTCAATCGGGACTTTATTGATTCTGCTTTATTGACGCCTTCGAGGAGGGCCCTCAAAATCCCGTGATTTTCGGCTTTAAACTCAGAACGCTGATGATTCACGTGAGCACATGACTCTAAAGTTGCTCGTAAAACTTTAAGGGGTTAGGCTACCGGGAAAATGGAAAACTTCATTTTTTGTTCAAGGCCACTTTTTTTTAAAACCATATTAAGGAATGAATACCATATTTTTGATAAAATATTAAAGGTAAAATATCGCATTTGTGGTATAATATTAAGGAGCAAATGTCTTTAATATTTGACCCAACATTAAGGGCAATAAAAATGCTCTTGAAAACTTCCTCCTTATATTTAAATGTTTAAAAAAATACATTAGAAACATTTATACATTTCTTAGGAAAATTTTAAGCGGTTCAGTTGTAGAAAATCCAGAAAATCGTTTTTTTTTTGCTAAGTCAACAATTACAGAGGAAGGTCCAGCATATGGCGGAAGAATCGCAGATTGAATATAAAGGGATTACAATTACTGAACTGGTGGTCAATATTTAAAAACATTGTTTTCGTAACGATATTTTTTTTCACTTTTGACTGCCAGTTTCCTTCTTAGCTTTTCTTTGAAAAATCGAGAAAATTAATATGACAATTTTAGAAAATCTTTGATTGGAGCTCGATGAAAAAAAGTATTTATTTGTAATAACTGCTTTCTTCATTAAGATTTTACAATAATATTTCATATACAATTGTAGCTATATAAATACAAATAAAATTACAAAATATTTTTGAATCATCATCTCAAATGATTTTCGAAAAATATTTACAATAACATTTCATATACAACTGTAACTATATATATATATATATATATATATATATATATATATATATATATATATTTATATACACATATATATATATACAAATAAAATTCCAAAATATTTTGCAATCATCTTAAATGATTTGCGAAAATGATTTTCTTTTCGTATAATCCTGATTTTCGGGGCGTCGCAGTAGTTTAACTACTCAAGATCAGGGGGCAAAAGTTCACCGAAGAATCGTGAAAATTGCGGTGCTATTGCGGCAAGATCTTGTGTTTCGTAAATAAACGTCAGCAAGCGCCGTCGTAAACGATGAGAGGACTTTGTAACTTCACGAGTTGCGGGAAGAGTTTGTGCGTTTAATGTTGTTGGGAATAGTGAAACGGAACGTTTTATCGGGCCACGGAGTCGATCTATGAAAATACTTCGGGAACAGCGTTTCAACGTTTTCAGTATTGAGTTTAACAGGTTCCAGAAAATTTTCGTTCCTGATCAAATTACATTATCCGCAATTTAATTAAAACGAAGTAATTTAATTAACTTTTCAACGTCAAGTAATTCATGAACTAAAAAATAATATTATGATTTTTGAAAATTGAGACGTACTAATTAAAGTGACGTTTCATTATTGAAGATGAAGTAAATTGATAACGACACAAGGAAAACTTAATTAAATTAAAGGTTCGAATAAAATGAAGAAATGGACAATTGACTTGAATTATACGTTGGCACATCGATGTATCCCGAAAAACAAATGTTTACTGCAATATTGATTATTAATATTAATTAATCATTCCAAAACTCAAGTTCGCATAAAAATATGAATTACTAATTGTATTAATATCAACAATACTCGGTAAATAATATATCAGTATTAAAATGTAATTAATAACATTTATACAAAATTTATATACTTATATTTATATAATTACTCGTATTTAAAAAATCGAATTAATTATATTTTCGTAAACAAACGAAGCTGTGAAAAATTGAATAAAATTATCATTTATTTTTAAAAACTATAGAACAAGGGCACGAGTTAAAACTCTTTTTCGCACAATTCAAAATTGTCAAAAATTGTCGAAAACCGTTACAATTCAACTTTGAATTATTTACGTACCCTAATACCGCGGTAAAGCGAGAAAAAAAAAACTTTCTGTTTTTTTCAGTCAACAAATCTTTGAGAAAAAGTCACATTTCGATGTTACGAGGCAACAGGTAAACGGATACCGTCTTCGCGAGCGGCGTTCAAGAACGTGTCGTCCGGGTAACACGCAACGATGTCGCGATCGTACTGACGAAATGTTCGCCCGTTTCGTCTCTCGGAGTATTCCTCTTGGCCAGTTATGCGCTGTTCTTCCCTCACACAGATCGTCGCAAAAGACTTGCGCGCGATCTGTGGACTCTTCTCATATCGGAGTATAAAAAATATTTTATTTTTCACTTTTCATACGATTTTTTAAATATTATTATTATTATATCTTTCATTGAATTTCATAAATTTATTTTTTGCTATTGTTATTACCAAAACGACTGATTTTTATTTAATAACAATATAAATGATAATAAGTATTATTGAATAATCAATACTAAGATATATATCGAGAAATACAAATAATAATAATAATAATAATAATAATAATAATGATAACAATAATAATAATGATTGTTGTTAAATTAAAACATAAAATTATGATATTCATAAGCCGGTAATATTGTTGCTATTATTATTATTATTATTATTATTATTATTATTAATGTTAATATTATAATAAATTACTATTGTGTAAAGTTAATTATAAAATCATTATAATTTCTTAATTATTAATTATATGCGTATATCAAAAATACTTTTCTTTTCATTGTTATAATATTATTGTTGTTATTATTGTTATATTACAAATGTATGTAGTAAAGCGAAGTTCAAAATTTGTGAAAAAGTAAAATACTCGTTAGAAAAACAACTGAAATTTTTTTCGTACAAGAAAATACGGTGATAAAAAAAATGTCGAACGTATTATACGTGAAAATCCGACGTAGCCGTGAATTATACCCTCATCATTTTCTGATAGCGAGAATTCGAGTTTCTCTCCCTCGTCGTCGTCGTAACATCGATTAAAATTCGTGCGGCAGCGAGTGCGGTTCGAACTTATCGGGTGGATTACGGTCGTTGCCGAATGTCCCCAGGCGTTTTCTTTTTTGTTTTTTTTTTAATTGAGTCTTTTATTGTGGCTATTTTTCGTTAACGATAGCCGTCCATGACAGATCGAACTTGGTCTCTTTCATTCGTTCTTTTATTTTTTTTTTTTCACGTTTTTATTCTCCTTCGTCATCGAGATAATGAAAAATTGGAACGAAACAATCATGAGTCTCGTACGTCATTAAATATTTGATAAAATTATACACGGGGGTTAAGGGGTGACAGATACACGATTTTATTAAAAATATTCATATTTTAGTCGTTAGGATTGCCATCGTCATCCAAAAACTATGATGAACGTAATAATAACAATAACAATATTATTATTCCACCACGAGTAATAAAACCATCGATCACTGTTCAATTATACATAATTAAATGGCACGTATAAGGAAACTTGTCCAGGATGCAATAACGATAAAATAATAATCACGATAAAAACAATTCATCGATATTACAGTTAATACAATAGCAATAATATCATACGATTAATAAAAAAAAAATAGTAACAACAGTAAAGACATCGTTTCTTTCTTCGTCCCCTTTTTCCTCGACCTACTCGATCCCTTCACGTTTTTCATCAACGGAACCAAGCGTGAAAAAAAAAGCGTGATGTTTCCTCCGATAATCTTGCCCACGCCTCCCCCTTCCCTCCTCGTGTTCACATTCCAACGCTCTCGTTCATTTTGTATCGGAATCCTGACAATCCTTATCTTTTTTTTCTCACCCCCGCCCCCCTCCAGGCAGGATGTAAAAATCCCTTCGTACGTGTACGCGTCTTCACGCGCATTGTCGCTTCGACCGAGTCGTTCGCCCTTAAAGCCTAGTCCCTCTCGTTCCTTCATCACCCTTCGTTCATATCGGCCGGAGGTTCTCCAGCGAGAAATCTCGGGATTACTCGTCCTCACCGGACACTGGCTCGTCTTTTCTCATCCTTGCGACCAACGACACGGATATCAACTTGTTTTTTTTTAACGCCCCCCCCCTTAACCTTTTCGTTAACTGGATCTAACGGAGGAGCAATTATGATTCTCCTCGAATCCTAACGACTTTCGTTACTCGTTATAATTCGAAGCTTCCAAATTTTTCACGCCGTCGAATATCGTCGCGTTGTCGCATTCGATGGGTAGGGAAAAGGGAAGAAAATGGGAGAAAAAGGGTCCTTGAGGCGATCCTTGCTCAGGAATATTTCAATAGCACGTAATTGAGGTTAATTAACACGATCGTTGTAGACGTGCACACTGACGGAGGAATCAATTAGTTCATACTGACTTTCCTTAGTTGAAATACTTTTCGACCCCTTAAGGGGGTGAAATACTTTCCGGTTCCTAAGGATGTGACATACTTTTCGACTCCTTAAGGGGTTGATGTATATTTCGACCGCTTAAGGAGTTGAAATACTTTTGAACCCCTTAAGAAGGTCAAATACTGTTTCGACCCCTTAAGGAAGTGACATACTTTTTGACTCCTTAAGGAAGTTTCTTACTTTTCGACTCCTTAAGGGGTTGATATACATTTCGACCCCTTAAGGAGCTGAAATACTTTTGAACCCCTTAAGACGGTCAAATACTTTTCGACCCCTTAAGGGGTTGATATACTTTTCGACCCCTTAAGGGGGTGAAATACTTTGCGACCCCTTAAGGGGTTGATACACTTTTTGACCTCTTTAAGAAGTTGCATACTTTTCGACTCCTTAAGGGGTTGATATACTTTTCGACCCCTTAAGGGGGGGAAATACTTTGCGACCCCTTAAAGAATGGATTTTTAAAGAAACGTACCGACGCCGATACCTTGTCAGTCGAGGTGCGGCTCCAGCGAGTCACTGTGGTTAAGCAGCGTTACGGGCGACTGATACTGGGAGTGGTGACCGCTTCGCCGTGCTACGACTGGCGCGTCGACCAGTGAGCGGGAGACCGATTTTTCTGGGAGATTGGGGCGTGCATCATTTTAATAAAAGGCTGAATGATGAAGAACGAAGAGAATACCAGGCTACCTACAAGGTCTGTTCGAAAAATAGGGTGAGTTTCTCAATTTCGTTTCCCTTTGTTTTTTTTTTGTTATATTAGAACCTGCACATTAAAAAAAGCGTTGTAGCGTTAAAAAAACTCCTTTTGTTCCGTTATTTCTATATAAATTGATATTTCTCGTTTTCTTTTTTCATACATATTTTTGATTCCTCTCTTTTATCATTTTTTCAAATTTATTTTTGCGTTCCGCTTGAGCGCACGATTGGCTTCCGGAGAATTTAAGAATTGGGCTCTTCTCTACTGTTCATAACGTCCAGTCTAGTGAACTTTCAAACCCCCTAACCCCGCGTCGTGTTCTCGAGGGGGACGACAGAAAATTCCTGGCATAGAAATTGTTGCTGCTGCATTGGCCAACGCACGTGAGGCGAATCCAAAGGACGGAAATTATTAATGGAAAAAAAAAAAAAATGAAAAAATGGTACGCGTCGTCAGTTTTTGAGCACCGTTCTCGATATTACGGGCACGACTAAAATTTCCAGTCGACTTCACTCGTACAGCAACCAACCCTCATCCCCTCCCCTTTCCCTCGGGCATTCCACCTACGCGGTGAGTTTTTTTATCCCTTTGATCCATGGTAAATGTGTATATACTTGTGTGTACTTATCGTAATAATTTATTATCCATTTTCGAATTCAAATACGCGTTTACATACAGGACGGAATAATTGTTGAATCATTTTAGTACTTAGTTCAGTATAAATCATTTAAGACTAAATTAAGTACTAAAATATTGTTTATTATTATTGCGACGAATATTTATAATTTTTTTATTACATAAAAATAATAATATTAATAATAATAATAATATAACTAACAGTATTAATGAATAATTATTGATGGGATTAATTAATAATATAGTATATGTAAGTTATTATTATTCGGTTGAATATTTATTCAAATATCTATTATCATAAATTGTATAAATTGATATTAATGATTATTATAATATTTTTAAATTATTATTATTCAGTTTAATGTTTATTCCAAAATTGTTACTACAAATTATATCATATTATGAATTACTATTAAATTTAATTATCATCGATTATTCGAGTATAATTAAATTATCGATAATGAGAGAACGAATAATTAAATTACGATTTTTCTACTGATCTGTCAAGTCGAATAAAATTTTGATTTTCAGGTGTAAGGAAAGCTGAAGAATTTACTTTCTTATTCTACCTTCTGGCTTTCATGCACGAACTCAAATGTACTCTAATTAATGTTTAGGAGGGTTCCTCGGGAGATTTAGTGAATTTGTAGTCGAAAATGACATTTCGCGAGGGAGAAACTTGTGGCGACGAGTTGTCAATTAGACCGGTAAACTCAAATAGATAGTGACGTGTTAAGTTGGTACGCCGAGGGGCGCTGTCCACGTGTCCGTATATATTTGACAATACAGAGAGACGCGTTGCCTCCCTCGCGTCAAAGCTTTCCCAGCTTGCCAAACTTATCCTTGTGGATTATCGGTGATCCCTGATCGTTAAGACTTCCATTCCTATCCATGTCCTTTTTCGCGATCGAAATTTCACATGTGACGAGCAAAAAATGTATTCGAAACGACCACTCGAATAATCTCAACGGAGTCGCCAAAAATCAAGAGGAAATAATATTATTTGTAGTAAAGTGTATTATTAATAAAAATAATAAAAAAGTATGTCAGAAATATATACTATTTTTAAGTATATTGTTTTTATTTATACATAATAATACAATGTAATATTAAAAATGGTGACGATATGGTAATACAATAAAAATAAGAATAATCATGATAACGAGTAATCAAAAATCGATCAACACGAGAGGTAACGTTTAATCGAAATTTCATAGTTGCCGAAATAATCAAAATAAAAAATTACGCTGCACAAAGTTGTATTGAAAAAAGAAAAAAAGAATACAAATTCAAAGCCGGGCCTATTAGACGCGAGTTTCGCCGTGCCACCGCCAGGTGGCCACCGTGCAGAGTTCGTCTCACACGAGACGCACTCATTCCACACCTATAAAGCGAGTTTTAACGTACGCCAATTTCGAGTATTTTTTCGTAGTTTTCCTTACTCTCGGAGAGGCCGAAAAGTTGGGCGATAAAAAATCATTTGTACACCAGTCTAGTCTAGTGTAGAGAGTCTTTTTGTCCGTCTGTTGAAATCCATAAAAAAAAGTTACTAAAGCCTGGAGAAAAAGACGTTGGAAGAAAGCAACGAGAATAAGACTATTGTCTGGTGGCTTCGGATCCAGTCCTGCCAGTGTCCTTTCACGTCAACTTGATTAATCTTTCACCGCTTCTTTTCTTCGAACCTTTTTTTATTCTTGCTTTCTTTCTTGCTTGTCCGTTTACCGAAAGCGGAGGCTCTCGATCAATTTTCGAGACAATGCAATCATAAACGGACGTGTCTCGGTGATACGACGTGCGAAACCACAAATCGACCACTTTGTGGAACTTCTCCGACAATCTGCGATATATACTTTCTTTTTTTTTTTCGTTTCGTCGATAAGCGAGTCGGTTGCTCATGAACTTGGTTCGATATGAAAATGTCACAAAAGTCATGAAAGTTACACGAAAAATCGAGTTCTTCGATGAAAAAACGTAACCCAAAAACATGATGTCAATGTAATTATTTAACTAATTATTTAACTAATTATTTAAATTATTTAACTAATTTAATCACAATTCAATCAAACTTAAAAATTATGTTTAAAAAATCCTTCGATGATTAATAATAATTGTTAATATTAATAATAACTGTTATAACAATAGTAACAATTATTAACGCATTATTCCTAGCAATTATCAATAATAACAATTATTAATATCAATCATAATAACTATCTTAACAAGTGAAAATATTGTAACTATGATTATTTGTTTTATTTATACAATTATACTATTTCTTTTTACAATTATCATTTATCATTTTAATTATCAATTTGATCAATTATGCAATAAAAAAATACTACGTATTTCCATAGACAATGTATTTTTCAAGATATATTCGACATTTCGAGTCAATCGGTTGAAAACTGTCTGAAGTCAATTTGCAAAAATGCAATTTTGAAACAAACTCGTTTGATCTTTTGGGTTGTAGAAAATCATCAATAATTTTGCAATACCTTTAGTCTGCGATGGTTACACCATACAATTAGCGTTCCAAAATATCGTCATTCTCCTGAATATTTTTTTTGCTTGATCTTGAAGCGATCGTTTTTTTTTCCTGTTTCGACCGTGATATCTCTGGAAACTCTTAATGCGTTGTATGTCGATCTTCAGTCACGATTAGTAGCTGTCCTGATCGATTTCCAAGTCGGTTGCCTCCATTGTGTGCAAAATTGATGAAAACTCAGCGATCCAACACAACCCAAACAAACACCTCGCAAGGTCTCAGAAATGTTGGGTTTCCGGTCACTGGTTGATACGCCAGCTGGTGTACGGTTGACCGATAATCGTTCCAATTAGCCCATCATAACGCTGCTCAGCTTTCGAGATATTGCTTTTATTAATATAAAAATAATAGTATTTTTTATTAATATTTGTGTCTCAAGACTACTCGTCTTTGCCCTTTTTACCAGCTCCAATTTTTCCTCGTTTTATTTATTCTTTCCTTCTTTCTTCTTCTTTTCATCTTTACATCCACTTTTCAATCCTTCATTTTTTTCATCCTTTCCAATACTCCACCCGAAACCTAACCCTCGTTCCTTTGTATTCTTCTGGTTCATGGTATAAAATACCTGATCCATCTAAGGCCCACCTTATTTATTTTGAAGTACAAAAAAAACTCTGTATGTTGAAATCAAATAAAAACGTTTATTTAATCATTTATTTAATAGTTAACGTATCAATAATTATTTTGGTTCAGAAAACAATGATCATTATTAACTATAAGCTTTTTTCAAAAAAGCGTTTTCTGGGCGTTATTCAGACCACTGTTTCCTAATAAGGCTATACCCGTTGTAACTTCGTACCAAAAAAAAATGAAAAAAATATATAATTTGTAAATTGTAGTCAATTTTAACAAAAAAAGTTATTCCGAATGATATCTCGTTCGGAATAACTTTTTCATTAAAATTGTCTACAATTTACAAATTATATATTTTTTTCATTTTTTTGGTACACAGCAGTCGAAAAACTATTAGAAATGTGCTAGGAAATTGTATACAGTATATTATTAATTTTTTTAGTTAATTTTTATACGATGTCGCAATTTTACAATAATGACGAGAAATTTATAGCCGAATTTCATGAAAACGGTATTCCGAACGAGAAATTACACAGCACTCGAAAAACAATTAGAAATGTTCTAGGAAAATGCATTATAACAGTGTATTATCATTGTTTAAATAAATTTTTTAACGATGTCGTAATTTTACGATAATGATTATAAAATTGCAGCCAATTTTAATTAATAAAAAGCTATTTTCAACGAAAAATTATACAGCGGTCGAAAAACAATTAGAAATGTGCTAGAAAATTGCGTTATAACAGTGTATCATTAATTTTTTTTTAAATTAAATTTTATACAAGTCGTAATCTTACAATGATTATTATAATATTGTAGCCAATTTTAATAAAAACGGTATTTCGAACGAGAATTACACAGCAGTCGACGAATGGTTAAAAATGTGCCAGGAAAATAGAAAGAAAAAAAAACAATAAAAAAACCTTTCTCATGCGTTGAAGCATACAATTCTGGTCCATGAAACACACAAAAATTTCGCTTCGTCTATTTGTAAAGGGTACATTTATTTCTGCCTCGGATCCTCTACCGCGTGGATAGAGGTAGAGCTCTCAAGATTCGAGGGGCAGGTACGTGTGTAACACGACGCGAAAGCTCTCAGAACGACGGTAGGACACATTAACGTCGAGTTACGTGCAGACCGAGAACAATCGTATCACGGTAGAATTTCGGGCAAATAAATTGTGGACCCGGTGAGATCGGAAACACCGCGTTTTCACGAACATATATCTCGTGGTTGAAAATTACCTCAAGGGAAAGATACTTTCGTGCGAACTTCAAGGGAATTTCGGAGTTTCACCGCTAGGTGGCGAATCAAGGGAATGCTTTCTCACACGAGAAGCAGCCATTCCTAAATATATATTTGGAATTAAATTGATCAACTGTTCCATGATAATTTTTCGATAGGTATGCGACCTTTAGAAAATTATGAATTTTGTTGAGGTTATGTTGTCGATGAGGTTAAGTTGAAAATAAAGATGAGAACATATCTCGAGATTGATAACCTTAAAAGGAAATCCCAACTTGACTGCTTGGAGTGATCTTGTATTTATTTTTCAAAATATATGTACCAATAATAACTTTATAATTTACAAAACGGCAGGGTTATATATAGTACTTTTAGTGGGACGGTATATAGCGATTTTTTTCAAAACTACTTTTTCTAGATTGGTGCGGACGATAACTCAAAAAATACTAGGCAGATATGTGAAATTTTTATTCTCATTTTTTTCGTATTAGCTATAGTTGAGTTTGTTGGTTTTTTTTTAAATTACGATTTTTTCAAGCATCTCGAATAAAAACATCTAAAGTGGAAACACTATACTACTTATTTGAAAACATCGCAATATTTCGAAGAATAAATAAGATGAAGTATAATTGTGCCTAACAATAGCGATCTTAATGTAAATTACAGGCAAGTTTTCTTTTTTCGTTTCAGATATAATTTAAATCAGAGATTTCGATTCCACTAGGAAAAGGGATATTTTCGATAAGAATTCACTATACTATTTATCATTCGACTCGTATTTTCTTCGATAAAAAATTACAATAAAAATTTACTAAAAATGAAAATTTACTTGAATTGACTTTAATGTATGTGGAATACCTCTCTTTAATTCGATTAAAAAAAAACCATGGGGCGATAAAAAAAATTAATGGTTCATTCTCGGAGCTTCGGAATTGCGCCGCTACGTGGCGCATCGTGAGTATTATTTCTCACAAGAGAATAAGCCGTTCCTAACCATCGGAGCAGTCCCATACTTTAAAAACAAAATTTGATGGACAATTATTTTTTGATATGTTGTTAATACGTACCGGACCTCAAAAAACAAAAATTGTGATTTTCGCTTGTGATAAACAAATTCTAAAAAATTGATAAAAGTGCAAAAATTGTTTCGATGCTTGTGTCATAATTATGTTATATCGTGTCATTTTTGTCTCGAATTAGTATTTGATTCGAAAATTCGTGAACGATCAGAACAGTTCTGCGGCTGAGTGACAGACAGGGTTTGACAGGTGGCGCTCCAGGTCCGATCCTTACCGTTACGGGCGTCTCCAATATTTCTTTTTTGCCTAATTTTTTTTCCTTCCATCCGCAGGCTCGCTGCTCTTTGCTGTCAGAAGAAATAATGTCCTAGAGATATTACGGTGCGCAAGGAAAACACTGATCCCGCGAAACGATGACCTTGAATTCCCATGAGAGCTGGAGGCGAAGAGCGATACAAAAGCTCGCGACATCGAAATCCCTCGAAGGGAAAACGACGCTCCCGAACTTTATTTTCGACAATCCGGTCTTCGTTTGTTGCGCAGACACTCGATCTCCCTCTCTACCTCTCTTTCTCTTTCGATCTCTCTATCTCTCTTTATGATTTATTTAGTTTATATTTTATTTGGTGATGAAAAAACGCTGTTCCTGTTTTCTCGTATTGTACGCCCATTTACATCAATACTGTTTGTTATTTTTTTAGTTTATTTACTTTTAAGTTTATTTTCAAGTTTATTTTTAAGTTTATTTTTAAGTGGCTTTGAGTTGTGCCACAGTCAGCTTAAGTTAGTAGTATGACCAGTATCTTTAAACATTACTGTAATTTTTGTTTACTTTGCGTTTTTATTAAAAATTGTGATTTTTTATTTTATTTTTTCGTCTTTCGTACTTTTTGTTATATTATTATGTACTCATTATTTTGTATAATTTGTATATTTTATTTTATTGTCTAATAATTTTGTTTTTCCCAAGTTGCACGAAAGTTTTTTTACTGAGGCATAATAAAATTTATCTTCATCATCATAATTAACATTATCTCTCTTTCTCTCACCTCATAAATATCGTGAATAATGGTTAAACATTTATATTTCGTTAATTTTCGAAATTGTTGATTAATAATCATTTCGATCGTCTCGCATAAAAATGTGTAGACGAAATGATTATTTTTTTAAATTGGAAAATAAAATAGAAATAAAAATACATGAAAATAACATTTTTTGAATGTTCTTTTTTATTTGATCGCACACACGATGTTAACACACATGACTAGCACTTCGATTACAACACGACGACTTTTCTATGCATAATATTTAAGCCGCTCTTATAAACCCATCTCCGTATTTTCGTCCTTCAAAGAAGAGACCGACGGACTCTTGGCATCTTTTATTTTCCAATCAAAATGTCTCCCCGATTGAAGATCGGTCCTTGCCATAAAAAAAATGATCTATATATAAAATGAAAATTTAGGATTTTCGTACGATTCACGACTCAAAGTTTTTGTGCGGGAAAATAAGTTTTGCAATGATTATCAGAAATTTAATAAACTCAAAGAAATTTATTGATAAAACATTTTTCGTCTTTTGTAAATCCTAACATAACAAATTTAGAACGTTTGAAAAGAATACAATAAAGTCAAATAAATCAATGATCAATACGAATCTGTAAATCTATGTTCCCAAAAATTTTGAGTTGCAACTATTTT
The DNA here is from genome assembly GCA_030523105.1 of Ophioninae sp. A BG-2022a. NCBI lineage: Eukaryota > Metazoa > Arthropoda > Insecta > Hymenoptera > Ichneumonidae > Ophioninae sp. A BG-2022a. Next base: position 3,138 of record JAPYZI010000117.1, on the reverse strand, counting down.
GTCAATTGAATTTAATATTCAAAACTTTATAAAAAAAATATAAATTTGTACGGTTTTGAGAGAAAAAAAAAACAGAATTACGCAACTCACAAATTCAAAAAATATGATCACATGGTATGAAAACGAAAATGTCTTTTTCCTTTTTTTCAAACCCAAACACGATCAATCAACGAACATTTTGGAGCGATTAGCAAAAATGAAATAAACCAAAAAAAATCTATTATTATAATGATCATAAGATAAGTTGTCAATATCTAAATATAAAAATACAATTTTTATATCACAATTGAAAAAAAATCGATCCCATTTGAAAATTGACGAATCAATTCCATTTCTAAATAAGAATAATGAAATAGGAATTAACATTCAAATGGCATTAGAAAATTCGAAAAAAAAATCCCTAAGGAGCAAAAAAAATAATTTTTCAATGCATCGAATCAGTTACATAAAATAATAGCAAATATAACTATCGTAAAAAAAATCTCGTACGTTACATTCTTAAAAAAAAATGCCAGAAAACAACAATACACTATATTTGCTCGGATTTTTTTGTTTTCCGCACTCTCTCGACTGAGACTAGAAAATAATACGATTTTTTTTTGCCTAATTCAGCTGACTACCGAGTTAAATTCTATTTAGCGATGTGACGTGACTCGTGAAATGAACTACGTGCTCGGACTCTTCACGAACCTCGGGTACTTTTTCTTCGTCTTTCTTCGCGGCCTTTCAATTTTTTTTTTCTTGCATCGCGTCGCTTTTCATTGCGCCGTCTTTTTCATTCCCAACGATGCTGCGTTTGATGCTTTTCTTTTTCACGTCACGGGGATCCCTCCGGCCACCGTGAAGTAGAAAATGAGGGAAAACATCGCGTAAACGGAGACCCGAACGATTATGGGGACAAGTGTATAGATATAAAACAAAAAAAAAAACAAATCCAGTACGTCCAGACGACGTACTGGATTTTGTGACACAACTTCCCTGGCCACTCATTTCATCCAGAACACCAAGCAATTTTTCATTTTGTTGTTTTTCCATTGCAATTTTTTTTATTTTCATTTTTCGTCGCCCAACGTCCCTTTTTATCGTAATATTTCGTACTCGCGAATGAATAAAAATGTTTGGGTTTGTTTGAGTCGTTTTTTATCGCTAATTTTCTTATTTTTTTTTTTTCAATCCGTCCTAGTTTTTTTTTCTCGTGATTCATTCGCATCCGAGAAAGCGAAAAAATGTTTAAGTTTATTGACAGCATTTTTTTCTGTGGTGTCAATAAATTTTTTGACTTTGAGAAAAAGGACAAATATTGGAGTTTGTTCGAGTCGTTTTTCCTTTGTAGTGAGTCTTATTTTCTTTTATTTTCAATCAATATCGCTTTTTCTTGTAATTATTCATAATCGTGTCAGAAAAAAATTATTGGGTTTTTTTTAACGCAAAAAATTAAAACGAGAACTACGCGATAGAATAAAGACTCAAATAAACTTATATTTTTCTTTCCTTTCTCCAAGATTATAAATGACGAGGAAAATCAACGTTGGGAGAAAAAATAAAAAAGTAAAAAACAAAAAGTGAGAAAAAATTATTATTATCTCCCGACGTTGATTTTCCTCGTAATTTTTAATCTTGGAGAAAGGAAAGAAAAATATAAGTTCGTTTGAGTCTTTTTTTCATCGCATGTTTTTTATTTTTTTTTTTTTTTGCTCAACGTCGCTTTTTTTCCAACTTTTCGTTTCTGAGAAAATAAAAAGGAAATATATATTATTTTGTTAACTTATTTATATTATTTTATTAACTTAAATCCAAGTGTGTCCCGTTATAATTATCGAAATGGCTCTTCATGGATGTTGGTTTGAATTATGAGAAGAGAGACGAAATTCGTACTGCAAAGGTGATTCGATTCAGTTTAATCAGTTTAACAGTTTTATGAACGTTCGAAGCTTCGTCTGCTTTATTAAAAATTCCAAATTAAATTTGCCTTTCCATGCCCCATCTTCTAAAGCATATTTAATTTATGGTGCAATCCGAGGGAAAACTTTGACGAGAATCGAGAAAAAAAAAATTATCGTTGCGAAGTTGACCCACATTTTTCTTTCGAAATCGTATATCGTTTGAAACTTTCGAAATTATTATTATTTTTGGATTTCAAAACGCAGAGTTTTTTCGAGATTTTTATTCGAATATTCTCACTTCCTTCCACGCTTCCGAAAATCCAGTCGAGAGACTTTTTTCTTTTATTGCTTCGTAATTCTGTGAAAATCGAGGAAGGAATTCCGGAGTATTGGGATTGAGACGACGCGGAGAAAATTGTATGGACGAGGAGTATGCAGGGGGGAAGTGAATGGGCGAATAAAAATGTTATTCATACAGGAAAAAAGAAAGGACAAACTTTTTTCGGGATCGTTGTAGGAGGAAAAATAGTTTTACATGCAGTCTTCGAATTTGCCTATCTCGAGGACAATCTTATTTTTTTTTTTGCGACGAACGGTCTTCTGAGATGCAAAATTCTCAATATTGTTCGGTGGCGTCGTATTTTTGACCGCTGAAGAATCAGCGCGTATCCTTCATGGCTCTGAACGGAATTTCGCATAATTAAAGTAAAGTAGAAGTTTTGCAAGTGTAAACTGTTATTTTTTTAATAAATCGTCAATCCTTAATTGTAAAATACACAGTTTGTAAACAAAAACAAGAACATTCGAAAATTGTACGAAAAATTAGAAAACTTATGAAATTTTGTACTTATTTGGTAGTATAAAAAATTCGGAGTATTAAGGAGGTATCCTCTAGTTTCTCGGGTCGAAAAAATCGATTTTTTTTGTTTCATTAATCACATCTGCAACATGTGTAGAAAATCTGGGCCAAAGGATTTCTCAATATTCGAAGTCGTTGACAAGTTACGGCCCTGGAACGAAGCAGATGTACGGAGCGCGAAACACCATTTTTCGAAACGGTGATCACGATATTTCAGAAACTACTGCACCGATCTTATTCAAATTTATACAGCATCTTTAATATATTATAAGCCAGTGATTGGACTAGGATTATCATGATTGCTTCGATAGTTTTTTTTCTACGAGCGAAAAACTTAAGAAAAAATGAGTAAAAAATAGAATGTAATTTTCAAAAGTGTATAAAAAAGTCAATTTT